>JAOBYG010399954.1:0-16007 GCA_025403545.1 Epizoanthus stellaris
GAGTGGAAGAATGATTTGTGGGCAAATTTGTTTGTGTGCAAATGTTTCTACTCCCCCCCCCCCCCCCACAAAATCAAGTGGTCGGCCCCTTATAATTTGGAACAGGGCCTTTATATAATAAGACCTGTCAGTAATGTTAAAGGATGGAACCCAACCATGATGCATTGTGTTTTTGGTCGCCATTTTGTTTCAGTTGCAGACTCACTAGAAGATAAGTAAGCAGCCTGGGTGACTTTTTTTTTCTTAGAGATGTACAAAAAAGATCAATATTCGCGAAAAAGCCTACTTTAATCACGAAAATCTTCGTACCAATAAACTTTCGGACAAAAATATGTCCGAAAATGTTTCCGTCCGAACATTTTACCGTCCGAACATTTTCGATTATGTGTATATTGTGAAATTTACTGCAATTTTAAGCATTTACAACGAGCAAGGCTTGTGAAAACGCTCGACAGTGCGACTCCATTCGGTAGGATATCAAATTTTAAGACATTTAATTATCGTAAAATGTACATTTAATTAAATGTGCAGCCGCGTTAGGCGTTATTGGCACACTCTTCACTTTACTTTGTTGTTTTTGCTCAGAGTATGTCGTGTAGTTTGTTGCGTTCAAACTGAACTGTCTAAACAGAACTGTGCTCAATAAATTTTACATTATCTACACGTTGTATATCGTCTCATAGTGTTATGTCCGAGATTTCAGGGAAAAAAACGTCCGAAAGCTTTTCGTCGGAAGTTTATCGTCCGAAAATTATAAGTCCGAAAATGCTCGTAGTGTAATAAAGTATAGAGAAATGTATAGGTAAATATGGCAAAGGTTAGACAAGCACAGTTGTTCTTCAGCTCTGTCTACATTGCTCAAATGAACTCTTTTCTTCCACAGTTGGCCTAATGGCTCCCAGCTGGTGGCTATCGCGCATGTCTGAAATGCCAGCCACAAAGCAAAGTGCTCCAATCACCCTCTACATTTACGGTGGCCTGGTTCTGACCGCTATTGTACAACAGTTTATGCGCGCCTACTTCCTGTACCTTGCCAGTATCAGGTCAGCGGCGCGACTTCACGACGAGATGGCCACGGCAGTTGTAAAAGCGCCAGTCTTGTTTTACGACATCACTCCAGCTGGCAGGATACTAAACAGATTTTCAAAGGATGTAGGATCAATGGACGCGCCTCTCCCACAAGCTTTATTACTCGCAGTTCAAATTAATATCAACTGCCTTGCTTCTACTTTATTTCCACTCACCACATCTCCCTGGTTAGTGCTGGTTATTGTTCCACTGGCTGCCGTGTTCCTGTACTACGCGAGATATTACCTCCGGTCTTCCAGGGAGTTGATGCGGCTACAAGCAGAGCGGTGCAGTCCTGTTTATTCTCACGTGGCCGAGACTATCGCAGGAATAAACGTAGTCCGCCCCTCTGGAATGGAAACAAACTTTCGTGAGCAGTTTTGCAGGTTTGTAATGTAATGCAATTATCAATGTTAACCCTATCCAGACTGGGCTTTTTCGGCCTCAATAAGGTTGGGGGGGGGCTATTCGCCCCCCCTTAACTTCCTTATTATAAATGGTAGCAAAACCATAATTGGCAGATTAGTTAATTAGTCCATGATGAACATTTTGGTAATTAGATATTTTAATTATGACGTCATATGGCGTCACAAAGACGCCATCTTGGTTTTCATGGTTGCCATCTTGGATTTTTTTGATGACGTCATAATATCGCCTTAATTGATTTGGAATTAATGAAAACACCAGAATCGGCCTTAGCTAAGCTAGATCAACAGTTTCCGTGCAAAAGACCCGACTTAAATTAAATTGTTATGTCCGCCGATAAATTTTGAGAAAAGTCAGAGAGTTTCATATTGATAGCAATTCCCGTTTAAGAATGGTAAAACAAAATGTCCTTGGGGGGCCGAAAAGCCACAGACATTATTGTGGTGAATGCGGTCACGGATGCGAATAGGATTGATTGGCCTGACCTTATTTGGGAGTTTGCGCTTCGCAACTCGCTTCGCTTGTGAAAAGCAGCTTGGAATACGCTAGGAGTACAGATCAGTACGTTAAATAGTTTATTTATTCATTAAAAAGCAATGAAACGTGTCCAGTTTAAAAACTTCAACTTTGTATATGATCAGAATTTTCTGGCCTTGCAGGATATGAGTGCCATATGACTGGGAATCACACGCATTTATCACTTTTCTTACGAAACAAACTGGACTTCAGCCAAAATATTAATGGAGAGCTCCCACTCTGATCTGCTAATCGATTTGTCACAACTCTAGACTCTAGCAGAGCTCGATTAGAGACAAAAATAATTTCAAATAAATCTATATTAGTATCTGTTCTGATTTATTTTTTAAATACGTAAACCTGTGAAATTAATGCTAGGAAGCCAAACCATCTTCACAAAGCTTAACTTATTCACGAATTTTTTTTTAAAATTTCCACTGGGTGTTTTTAATTGTCTGTTTCTTTCAATAGCGAAAGGAATGCATTTCTCACAAATATGTTATTAATATAAAAGAGAAATCCAAAAAGAAATATTGTCATTGAAGAAAACGTTTCGGTCCACTCGTGACTACAGCGCGTGTTGGATATTGCATTGTCTAAAACAGATTGGCAGTTGGGTCACGCGCCGACACTGATCGCGTTAGTGGGGGCGGTTGGAGATTCTTTAGACTTTCTCAAAGTCCTTGGCTGTTTTTATTTCAGTGGGGTTTCGATCCCGCGCTTCGTGCTCGTTTACGAGTGTAAACAATCCAAATTAACCACCGTCCGCATCCGATTACAGGCTGTGTGCGCAGCCTCTTTTTGATAATTAAAAAGGCGCCTATTTATGAAACACTTCTTAAATCTTTCCGTGGTGGAGCGTGGTACTCTAAAGGGGTGTGTTCGTTTGCGGCAGGTTCGTGTTCTATGAGGGGGGAGGATACTGTATAATGGATTTGCGGCAGTTTTAAGACCCTTTTCCCACAGCTTTAGATTGCTTTGATTGAGCACTTCCCTTACCGGAGTATATCATGTAACCAAAACGCAGTGCTCTTCTCTGTAATTTACCAATTTGAGATAAATAATTGGTGTATGAAGCAACACCCCAAGCAGTCATACAGTATGTAACGAAGGACATGATCAGACTATTAAATATATACTACAAGTCCTTAATGGAGTAGCCATTGGCTTTACATACCCTAGCTGAGTATGTGCATTCTCTTAACAACTTTCTTCATCAAGTGATCAAACTATGTATCCCAATTATTGGGAGAGCTCTGAAAGGTTACTCCTAGTAATTTCAATGTTACCTGTTCTATGCCACATACAGGATTAGGAGGTGGCTTGTTTGTTCTAGTCTTATAACTAGTTCCTTGGTTTTACCTAAATTTAGGGTCATGCGATTATCTTTTGCCCATTCCTTAATATTTTTAACCTCTAGTAGAGCCTCTATTATCGAATTATCTACTGTCTTAGCAGCTACAGGTTCACTACATAAGCATAAACAGACTTAACTCCTGTCCGTATCTCAATGTTGTCGTCTTCTTCTAGCATAGTATTATCTACTGCATTAGGAACTACTGGTATGCTGCATGTGATATCATCAGCAAATTTGATCATCAGAGACGTATCAGAAACTAGATTTATATCATTCACCATAATGGTGAACAGCACTGGCCCGAGTACTGTGCCTTGTGGCACTCCCCGATTGATCGGTACAAATGGTGCGATAACCTTGTCAACACAAACCCTTTGGTGTCTGTCTTTCAAAAAATCTATAACCCAATTTACTATATGTGGGATAATATCGGGCACAGCTTTAAGCTTTTGGACGACAGCACTTTGTGAGACTATATGAGGCTTTAGAAAAATCAAACGAAAGAACTCTGAAAAAATTAGAGCGACCATCTAGACATTTCATCTACATATGCTGATTAAAGAGCAGGGCGATTTAAGCTCCACGATCATCTCTATAAGCATACTGATCATTATTTATGAATGAATTAACTGGCTTCTTTAATTCCTTTGCTAGAACTAACCGTTCAAAAAATCTTATTATAATGTCAGTAACAGATATTGGACTGAATTGATCAAGTGTAGAAACATTTATCTCCTTCGGAACTGGGCCAACATTAACAGATTTCTATATCCTGGGAATGGGGACCTTCTGTGTTGCTATAGACATCTTCAGGATATGAGTTATCACAGGAGCAAGTTCTGGTGCATATTCCCTCCAGAACCAGAATGGCTTGCTGTCAGGGCCTGGCGCAGTTCGCTTAACACGTGACAATGCGGACAAGACTGTAGATTGGTCGAGGACATGGACCTCACAGCACTCTGGGATATCTATGGGTGTTGGTTCGCAGTAGACCGGATGAGTGTATATTGACTGAAAATGAGTGTTGATCGCATTTACGTCAAAAATAGATGAGTTGTTCTTGTTGGATTTAGTCACCCAGTTAATTTGTCCACGAGCACCCACCACCCCTTACGTCCTTTAAGGTTCCTCTTGTTGTTCACCCGAACCATATTTAATTGGTTCTCCTCTATCGAGATTAATCAAAGCATCGAAGATGATATTATGCTCTCTGAGCGAGTTCTCTAGGTTTTGCGTTATTTTATGTTTTTATTTTAATAGTAAATGGAATACAATGTTGAGCATTAACGTTTAACTTTGGATTATCAGATGCCAGGCGAGTACGTTATTAGAATCAGAAACCAGCTCTGCCTGAAACAACGAAAATGCCGGAAAATCCTACAACACACACCAATTATTCCAAAATATGACGTAATACCCTCTGAGGGATTTTAAATAACTAACAAATAACTAAACAGCAGAAGACGCGAGGAAAGGTGGATAAAAGAAATAAATGCTATAACGTTCGCAGCTTAAACTTATAAAATAAGAATAAATATCTAGTTATCTCCATTATAGAGTGTAATTTTGTCACTGCTATAAGTGCTGTTATTCATATATCTTTCAACAGAAAATGCATCGTTATAAAACAACATAAACAAAGTCAAAATTAAACCGTACCTCAGAAAACCAAAATTTGTTAATCGTCGTGCAATAATCCTTCATAAACTCAGCATCGACCTCGTCAAGATCCCCATCAAGAACCCCTCCAATAAAAAGCTCAAGAAAAGCTTTCCCGGCCAGTGCTATGGGATGTTTTCGAATGTTCTAGAATTTCCAAGATCTGAAATTCTCGAATGTCATGGAAAACAAAACCAAAGCACAACTTAGATTATACAGTAGAATATATATTTCATAGTTTCTTCGCCAAAGCACTTGTGAATCTTCTCTTTATTTGTGATGGAGATATATAATCCCTACAGTGGCAGTTTCGCTCTCTCTCAAACTTGCAGAAAAAGGAAACCCCAGGTCACACCAATTCACTTAGCTCTGAACCAATATCCTCCATATGGCATTTTTTCTTGCAGGTGCAAAAATCTTCACACAATATGACTTACCAAATTTTCTCTCTTTTCTGTTTACTGAATTTTTTGCTCACCTGTGTGATGCTTATGTTGTTGGATCAGCCCTGATTTCTGGATTCAGTTGACGTTCAAGAAACCATTTTCACGCTTTGTTCGATCGAATTTAAAGGTTGTTTTCTAAATTAATATCTTCAAATATATTGGCGACATAGTCGTGCTTTGGGTATTTTCAGTTAGCTTCGGATTAATTCACGAGCACTTAACCAAACGTAATAATCCCGCAGAGTATTATATGATATGATTCCCTGACTAGAAGCCAGTGCAGGTGCGAACTCTGCCAAAAGTAAGTTTACTCTGCATCTTGATATCAAACGTGATATACAGCTCATTTTGCCATACAAAACAAAAAAAAGAAGCGAGAGAATCTATAAATAGTTAATTATAGCAGAAATACATGTTAAACAACCACTCTAAAACCCAACATATCTTACGAAAGGGACGAGATGTTCTTCAAAGTCACACGCTTGGCATTTTCTTGATACTCCTTGGGATACCACTGATAGATGTGAGCATCGCTGTTACGTGGTCTTTATGTTGCTATCGAATAAGTAGAACTTCATGGACAAAGGGCCTGCACTATTCCAACATTGGTGACAAGTAATAAAGATGAACTTAATAATTATAAACTGTCTAATTGCTTATGCACACAAACTATTCCATGATAAATGAATACGCGTTTTGAATAAATCACTGCTTTTGATCCATTTCGCTAACAATGAGATACAAATGCTACAAAAAGGTCTGAAATAAAAACAATTTCTACCATATTTCTGTTGGCGTATTGCAAATACGAAACCGCATGTCTTACTTCTGTTTCACAAACCATAATAACTTATCGCGCCACGAAACCCCACTGAACGGTCTCTCTTATTGCAGATTTCTAGTTTAACAATTGAAGCAAGTTTAAAACAGACACTGACATCAATAAATAGCAATCACAGCAGCTTGTTCAATACCAGCACTGAAACAATGGTTTTCATTGAAGGAGAACCATGACCTCGTGTATCGTTGTTTTATTATATGGTAAAACTTGAACTTGTGAGTTGCGTATTTACTGGATCGTGCAATGTGGAGCCAGCAGTTTGAAATATGCACTTACAATAAAATAATACAGATGTCCTTGTACTTGTTTTACTCATTTAGATTGTTAAATAAATACTTCATAGCTGTTTGGTAAAAGAACTTACCCTTCTTCGTTCTCTTTGCAATGACAATAACTTCCTGCAGTGACACATTTGCTTTACCATTGGGATGCAAGAAACTAAATTCACACTACGACTTACCTAATTTTCTCTCTTTTCTTTTTATTGCTTTTTTCACCTGCGTGATGCTGGTGTTGTCATTTGACCAAACGTAATTCTTCCTGATTTGATCCACGTGCAAGGAATAATTGTCTCGCTTTGTTAAATTGAATTAAGAGGTCGTTTTCTTAAGAAATATGTTTCAAAATATTGACGATAAAGTTGTGATATAAGTATGTATGTCCATTTAGTTTTCTGATCAATGAGCAGTTAACGAGACTTGCCTTTGCAATCTTTTTCTTAAGGGATATATGCAACGTTTCTGATTCCACAGTGTTTGATAAGTTTCAATTGTCACATTGAACGTATTTTGATATGACTCCCTGAGTTGTTTGCAGGTGCGAACTCTGCCAAAGATTATTTACAAAACGCCGTTTTACCCGGAATCTTGATATTAAATGTGATACGAAGCTCATTTTACACTACGAAACAAAGATGCGAGAGAACCTAGAAATAGTTAATTTCAGCAGAAATACATGTTAAACAACCACTCTAGAACGCAACACCTGTTGCGAAAGCGACGAGATGTTCTTCAAAAGTGCACGCTTTGTTTTTTCTTGATACTTCTTAGAATATCATTAATAAGATGCGAGCATCGCTGTAACATGGTTTTTCCATTGCTATCAAATAAATAAAAACTTCATGGAAACGCTCTCGCGTTGTTCTGACATTGACGAGATCATAGTAATAAACATGAACTTGCTGACATTTGCATGCAAACGAACTAGAACTGTTTTAAACTCGTGCTGTCGACAGTTTGAACCTCAAAACAGTGGGAAAGATAACAATTCGCTAATAAATAGAACAAGTTTATAATCTGCACAATTGCTTATGCACACAAATTATTCCATGATAAATGAAGACGTTTTTTGGATAAATCATTGCATTTGATCCATTTCGCCAACATTGAGATCGCAAAGAAATATTTCTGCTGTAGTATTGCAAATAAGAGACCGCATGTCTTAGTCCTGTTTCACAAATCCTAATAAATTATCGCGCCACGAAACCCTGTTGATACAGTCTATTTTATTGCATATCTCTCGTTTAGAAACGATTGAAGCAAATTCAAAAGACTCTAATATCAATAAATAGCAACCAAAGTGGCTTGTTCAATACCAGCGCTGAAACAGCGGTTTTCATTGAAGAAGTTATTGGTAAACACTTCAAGTTATGAGTTGCGTATTTACTGGATCGTGCAATGTGGAGCCAGCAGTTTCAAAGATATCCTTGCAATAAAACTAATGTAGATGCTCTTGTACTTTGTTTTGCTAATTTGCGATTGTTGACTAAATATTTCATAGTTGCTTGGTAAAACAATTTACCGTCTTCTCTCTCTTTGCAATGAAAATACGTTCCTCTTGTGACAGGTTGCTCTCTGTCAAATCTGCATTATTATTTGGCTTTCAACAAATGCTTGGCAAAATAATAATTCTCCCTGGGGATGCAATACCGACGTACGTAATATTCTGTCTTTTCTGTTTATTGATTTTTTTTCCCGCAAACGCGGGGCTTGTATTGTCAGCAAATTGTGATGTTTAGATTTGGTGCATGTTCTCTATTTGTTAATGAAGCAACAAAGCGATATTTTCCGGGCTTTATAGGATTTTAAAGTACCAAAATGACGTCACATCATTGCACGAGCAGCAGAATTGAAAGCTGAAGCGATTTCTCCTGACAACTGCCGTCAATTAATATCGCAACAGATTAACGAACCAACATTCCTGTGTTTCTAGCATAATGTATCTTTTTAATATACCCAGAAATATCTTACTTTTGTGTCACGTGACAAGATCTCAAGATGACCATCTATTGTTACATAATATCCTGTAAATCCTCAAACTTAGCGTGATGTTTAACCTTTCACTGGCAATTTAAGTTGGTCATGTTCTTGTTAATTGGTTTCCATGGTTACTACAACAAGATTTGTAATTATTTGGAAAGTTTGTTTTCAAAATAGCGTTAATATAATTGCTCATCATCATGTTTATTAGTATCCTATATCCTATATCTAAATTGTAATTGAAATTTTAGAACATTATCAGGATGTAACCTTTGATATGTATTCTATCAGTTGTGAATAAAAACGTTGTTAGAACATTGTTAATTATTATCATTACTATCATTATTATTATTATTATTATTATTATTACTATTATTATTATTATTAATTGATATTTAATACATACAAGGTCAAAGAAAAATATCCCTGTGGTTCTGGTTATATAGGGTAGGTAGATAGGCGATACTAACTTTTTGTTTGTTTTTTGTACGTTTTAATAATTAAAAATTTGAGGATGAAAACACACATTTTCTGCGCAGAAATAAAAACTAAATACTTCGAACAAACATTGTGTCTCATATGTGATTCCATGGCTCATTGCTTGCACATTTTGGTGGCTACACTGAAACTGCTAAATTCATTCCACGTTCATCAATCTGGCAACCTCCTATGTCTGGCTCTCAAATGCTTGCACAATATCGCAAAGTGTTGAGTACTGAAATCAAAATATTTATTGGGATATTTAAAAAATATTTAGGGTCCGTAGGCAAAATGTAGTAATGAGAAACACACATTTTTTTTATTTGGGCTAATGCATGTGTTTGATCAGTAGGTAAAATTGAAAAAACTTTAAACTTTGTGACTTTTTCTAGAAAACTTGAACATATCAAACAACTTGAAAATAACTCCAGGAATATCTTTCTGACTAAAACAGTTGCTAAACATTTGTGAGAAAAAATAATATTCTATGAGAAAAGTAAAAAATAACTGCAGGGGGGGCATGTTGACCCCACCCCTACTTATGTATTCTATGATTAATATTAAACAACTAAACTTTTGTATTACACTCATCCATATACTGAGGTCTCTCAATGGATTTTTTGGTTAAAATCGATGACAGTCTTTGTTTCTTCAATTGTTAGTCGCTGCTGAATGAGCTTCATATCCAAATGTATTTGAGATCCAAAAGAAATTCAGGACTAGTTACACTTACCATCCAGGAATCAACAGGGATATCGTTTGTTGTGAGGTGCCGCTTGTAGTAAATGTTCCCTCCAAATGCACAATGATGAGCGCGTTGAATCTGCAGCTGCTGCTGCTTCTGTTTCTCTCGTGCCGTGTTATGGTTTTCGGCAATTATTTGCCGACATGCTTCAGGAATTATTTGGTTTTTTGTTACACTTTTAAATGTAAAAATAAAACCCTTAATTTTAGGCTGGCAAAATGGCAGGGATGGCTTTTCAGGCATTTAGAAAGAACTCCCACTAACGAATAAGACAAAATCGCACAGATGTAAAGATTTCGGTTGTTTTCAGCAATGCATTTGATGCAAACATAATACAAACACCTGCTAAATTTGCACAATGTCGATTTTTTAAATTACAATCTCATTGGCTAATAGAACAATGTGATGCTGAATTGACCAATTTTGGAGCAGTTAAACTTGTTTGGCGGCAAGTCACGACGCGCGCAGCTCCTTATTTCATTCTTGTCTTTGTGTTGCTTCCAAAGACGACAAGATAACTTTTTTCTCGCGCTCTGAAGTCTTTACATATATTATGATTAATGTGCAATCACTTGCAGTTTTGTTATTTTTAAAATTTCACTCGAAACTATGTGATTACACATACTAATCATGCAGTAACAGAAAGTTTTGCATTCTGATTGGCTGAGAGAAGTACTGTTCATTTTAAATCAGAGGGCAGATATTTGAAATCAAGTGCAATTATGTTGAGATAACACTCTGATTTTCACAGCAACTGGGAAGAAATAACAATCGATCAAATCGTAATTGTTGTTATGGGAACACAGATGCAGATCCACTTATCGGAAATGTAACTTGTTTTTCTCTATTTGCATCTGTTTTGGAGTATCGAATTATCTATTCATTAATTTCTTTGGAGAAGTTATCATTTTATTGAGATTCTGAAAGGAATTATTGTTATTATTTTTGATACTATTATTATTATTATTATCATCATCATTATTATTATTATTATTATTATTATTATTATTATTATTATCCAAACATCAAATGGTCTTCAATCATGATTATTGCCCGGGTAATTTCGCACGCTATCAGGTTAGTCAATGTGAAATTCGTAACTTGCGGACCCCAAATAGGGAATGTAGTATTTAACCATATGATAAAATGTTATTAAGCTCGTAGCTCGGTCCATACCGTAGGTAATAAAACCTAGTTTATTTTCTCAGTTTGGACATAATAAGGAGAAAAAGCGGTCCATAACTTACAGCATAGACCTCGCACTCGGGTAACGAAAGCTATTTAGTGTCCAGTCTGAATGTGATATTAGTTTAGGCTCAATTTTGGAATAGTTGATTCAAGATATCGAGGATCAGCTGTTACTGTTGTACGTAATATTCAGGAGGTGTGATCCGTTCGACGGTTGCTCTAACATATAAAAATATATGATGCTGATCTTCACTGGGAATTGTCTCTATTTCTGTGTAGATGTAGTAGTACTACATATATCAGCTATCTTTCGAGTTACGTTTACTGGTACACGACTAGGTGATACAATTAAACAGCAGAGTCCTATTCCAACTTACACACTAGGTTTCCAGCGATATGAGGACACTAGTTATATCATCTGTCTATCGAGTTACGTTACTGTTACACGACTGGGTGATACAATTATACAGCAGCGAGTCCTCTTCCTGCTGTTCCCAGTGACAACTCTCTCAAAAAAGATTAAATGATATATTTGTGTTTAGTAGCCAACTCAATGACACTAATCTTTCAGTGTAACATACTTTACTTTGATTTGAATTATAAATTGTATTTGAGTGTTTTCTTACTAATACGAAAACTTGGGATTTGTTGCAGTAAATTACGCCTTCGACCAATGCATATGACACATAACCGGCTAGCAACATGGTCATATTGTGCTTTCAGAAAGCAGTGAAAATGGCTTCCTTTCACTTATCAAATGCACACACCAATAGCTGTCAGAAAGCCACAAAATTCAAAGTGTGACTATCATAATTGGTGTCGTTTGACACCTTGATAAATATTCGGTTGGGATATTGCTCAGAGAAACTCAGTATTGTTGTAGTTACTTGTCTGTTGTGTTTATCTCGCCACGAACTTTGGCGCCATTTTATCGAGTAGCATGTTATCAGCTCATGATATACAAAATGGAGCTCAAAACTGATTGCAAATGCATCTAGCATGTGGCAAGTATTTCCTGGGAGAATCCACAAGTGTACGCAAACCCCAACCCTACCCCAACACTACACCTAACAGTAACCCAAATTCAAATCCTAGTTCTACCCCTCCGGGGTGGGGTAAGGGTTGGATACACTTTTGCACACTCCATGGAGTAGATACGTAGTATGAATAATCCAATAATAGGTATAAATTCCATCACATTTATAAGTTATAAACTCCAGTGGCGGATCTAGGGGAGGGGCAAGGGGAGCATATTTTTTTATGGACGATTTTACTGTCTAAAGTAAACAAAATGTATTCAAATTGCAGGAAAGGCCATTTTAGAGGCCCTAATTTTTAAAATTTTCCCGGGGAAGCATGCCCCCGTATCCCCCTAGAAACTCGCCCCTTCGGCGCTCGTTTTTCTCATATCGAAGGTGCCCCACCCTTTTCAAATTCCTAGATCCGCCCCTGAACTCATATCTAACCTTCATTGCTTATAATGGGCTACAAAGTGCACTTCCTTGCAAATTATTTCCTGCATGACCCATTGTAAATATTATCTGCACCAAGTGGGCGATCACTATTAGAAATAGCAGAAGTTTTACTTTGCGTGGAATGTCTACAGGCACTGCTATGTGATTAGTCCTAGTTCTTATAACTTTGTAGTTTCTTCATCAATCATTTCCGCCTCCTCTATGTTTCTTAACGCCAAACCGCCACAGTGAACGTCTTGTTTTTTTCTTGTTCTTCGATTCTCCGCTCTCATTCATGGCATCCTTCTTCTTCTCCTCCTCCTCCTTCTTCTCCTCCTGCTCTACATCAAACATACCAGCACCATCTGCTGTATCCTTCACTGTTAGGTCAGGAGCAACTTCGTCTTGCTGACTTTGTTCACTAGCTAAGGAGTCGCTTTGGTCGATTACGGCCACAAGATCTCCACAAGCACTAGCGGCCAAGCTAAATGTAGACCAACAACAGGACAAACTGAATTCACGCCTCGTCCACACTTCTTTGATTACTGCTATGACCTCCGCAATATATCGCACTATATAATGACATGAAGAAATCGATGATATACATTAGATATCAAACAAGCTCTGAATCTCCTAAGGGACCTGCGATGCATATGTTGCTCAATTTTTCCATTACTGTGCGTTTACAACATCTTGTTTACGAACAGAGCGCTTCAAATTAAAATCAAAGCGCGCACGTGCGCTCTGATTGGATGAAGTTAATTTTTGTTATCCATTCCTAAGGTTAGTAACAGGCGGATAATGTTCAGTAGACAGAGATGATGAACAATCACATTGCTTGAAATGCCAGGGTCACGAAATTGGTATATGGAAACCTCAACTGCTTTCGTTCAAAATATATTCCCACATTGGCATGTCCTACATTTGTGGTACAACAGGCAAGATAAGGTTATATATCAAAAGAATTCTTAATTCTGCGTAACCTGTTCCATCACCGATCACTGTATTAGTCACGAGGCTAATTTCAAGACGATGTACCAAGTATACTTTGTTTTGTCTACTTACACGTAAGAATGACAGTGAAGGTCACAAAAATGTTTGTTCATAGATTGGGCGTTTATTGTCATATGTTACATCTATCACTACTCATTAATATCATATGTGATCGTACTATCCATTGTATCGCCACCCATTAATATCATATGTGATCGCATTACCCATAGCATCATATCGGTATAGCTCACCTGCCATTAGAATGATCACTGTCTTTAGCCACGCCCGAGGAGACTTCATCGGCTGGTATCTTGACAAGCATTCCAACTATCAATGTAGCAAGAGAAGCCATCAGGGAGGTCAGCTGGAGCCAGTACTCGAACTTATCTTCTATGGGCTTGTAAATGGCGAATACAACACCGTAAAGACCATTGTAAACTGTAAGGAGTGCAAGGTAGTTGCGACTCTCAGTGTTGCCAAGGACTGTTGCTGCAGTAAATGTTATCTTGCGGGCCACCTCTACGATTTCCCAGAACCAACATCTTTCGGTGTAATTCTCGTAGAGAAAATTCAGCCCCGAAACTATTTCGTTATCATTTGACTTGCCGCAATTTGTACGTGAGCGATTTTTCCACAAGAGAATGAGAATCAGCAGCGGAAATGCAATTGGGTAGGCAAGAAGGAGAGAAACGAGTGGAAGAAATCTGTCATACTTTTCGTTATGGCACTGAGATGAGTAATCAGCTTTTAGATAATGCTGACAGTTTATTCGTTCCGCGTTGGGGCATATCTTGTGACACGCGGAGGGTAACATTTGGAAGATAAGCATGCAAGTTGTAGGATACGTGACAAAAAGCATAATGATCACATATCGCCAGCATTTAACTTTGGTCAGGGAGATTTCTTTCCCCTTGCTTTTTGATGATGTTCCTTGATTGCGTTTCAATATCATTACCTTATAGTAATAATACATGAACGCAGTGAGAACAACAATAGTATTGCATGACATCATCGTTATGAGGCGGGTGTAGGAGTTGGTATTGAGCAACTGTTTGAAACACTGAAGAGGAGCAACATTAAGAATATTTAATTGGAGTATTTTGGCAGCTTCCAACAGTTTTTCAACTGCACGAGGCCACGTACTTGATGTACGAGAAGCTGTCGAACACAGTGGAGGTCACTTGGTAGAAGCTAATAATGATCTTCACTCGTGACAACGTAACATCCACCGCACTTCTTCCATCGCTTCTTTTTCCTTTCCTGTCTCTGAATGCGAGGATAGCGAGGATCAACATTAAGAGAGCAACAAGAGTAACCTGAACCACAAGCCAGGCTGTGGTGGGACATTTTCACACGACGAGAGTAGCTTGTAGTAACCTTTCTTGCACACTGCACAAAGAGGGCCGGTATAGCCTTCTGTGCAGGGGGAATAGAGTCCACCGAGACATGATGACGACATAGGGCACGCGTAAGCCAGTGGTAGAAGTTCCCTCGCGATATGGTTGTCACTGTGGTTGTAGGAACCATTAATTATTGCTATGTTTCTAGTTAAACGAATGAAATCTTGAATATCATCTTTGGTGATCCATTTCCAGTAAAGGTTTTGAACCAAGATAATTGTTCCGTTCTTGCAGCTATGTCCCTTGCGACAGAAATAGCATTCGCCAAAACGATCAACACGGTAGAATCCTTCCCTGCAGTAACGGCTTCTGAATTCTGCATTTCTGTTAGCTTGCGTTCCTGAAATGAAAACAGTCGATTCAGTACAGTATTTCTTGGACTATCAATTTCAAGTTCTTAGAGCAAACAGAAAAAACATAAACAAAACCATCAGTCCATTCCAGTTTACGAAGCTGATAACCCAAAATAATAATTATTTTGTGGTCATGGGAGTTTAATATGTCCACACGCAATTGAATAAGTTAAAAATAAATGAAACTATACGGAAAACCTTTCTTGCCTGGATGCGGTTATGAGTTCTCTTGCATATCTTCAGATACGTCCTTCATAAGAATTCAAACCAAGAATTATTTGAGGGAACTTAATCTTACTTGAAACTGGGGGTTCAACAGTAGGAAAGAAATAATTTGTAATTATCGACACTCGCGTTAATTCAAGAAATTATGCTTCAATATGCAAATTGCCTCTGATTAATATAGCAAAGAAGTGTTCATTGCTGCTTTAAATTGCAGCGGCAATCAAACCCCTTTGAGGTTTAATTTTAGTGTTTAATTACATTTTGCCGTTCCAGGATTTAACAAACAATGATAGTAGATCCTCTATACGTAGCAATCGAAAATTATTTGGCGAAATTTAATGCACAATCAAGTTAGAGCCGGTTATCTGCTCATTCCTATTTACAATTTAATGGCCTACTAGATCTTATAGAAAACATGACTTGTTTGTTTGTTTTACTGCGTGACGTTATCTCAATTGTCATTGTTGTTAAGCCAACAATTGTGCACACTCATTATATACAATTTGTACCTCCGAACATTCTACCTCTGGGACAGTTATCACAGTCCAGGATAGATTTACCAGGCGCTCGCTTGGGGCTCACGAATCTCCCAGGAGGA
>JAOBYG010401064.1:0-16005 GCA_025403545.1 Epizoanthus stellaris
GATTTATTTGCTGTGGTTATGATCATGAAGGAGACTTACTAGTATATTACGAAACTGAGAACATTCGATTTGCCTCGCGTTCCAGAGAGTTATTTTTCTTCCTGCTCCTTGACAAGCAGAAAAAATAGTCGTGCTGTCGTGAACTGTACATTTTGATTGGTTGAAAAACAATGGTTGAACAATGGCTAGACTCTTGAGGCCGCTCAGCGCCACAAATTGTTACAGTGTCAATGAAAGTTTTACTTCGTCACGTGCAAATACAAACCAGCGCATCATTTATAATTCTGTTATTTTGTTAATCAACAATCAGCACATACTGCCACACTGCAAGGAAGGAAGGAATCCCGGGGAAGGAATTAACTAAAATGTAATTTTTTTACCTGGTTTTATAGTGTTCAGAATGTTCATTTTTAGTTGCTGATATTTGCATATTTGTCATTGATTGAAAGTCAATCACACTCGAAGCTCACCTGCACGCCGTAAGCACTGCAACAACATTTAACAAGACGCTACACTGCAGCAAATCTGAAAGGAAAACTATCTAACAACTAAGTTCTTACAAGGTTTGTTTGAACAGGTTGATTGTTTTTGTTTGGTTGCAGATGCAATGTTATCGCTGCCGAGAAATGTTGCGTGCTGTTGAATGGAGTTTCAATCATATAATTAATTTTGTTTACAGGAACTTTGTAAGTTTGTTTTTAAGCAAACATATGCTTTGTGGAACCATGAATACTGTTTATAGTTTATAGATCACGATCATTCGAGATCGTGATTGAGGGTTTGGCCAACTAGTTGTGACTTGTGTTTACATTTTTTGCGCGGCAAATGCCGGTGCTTGTTCCTTTCAACCAGAACATTCAGAGGTCAATTGACGGCGCGGCATGCATCAAATACAAATGTCTCTGAATTTAGTTCACTTGTTGATTCTGCACCTACTTGTTTGGAAACGGAAAGAGGGGAAGAAGATTGTGTGTGCATGAAGAGAGAAGTATCTTTTATTCTTAAAATTTATCTGCTAATTTTAAGTTTGAAAACTTTTAGTTTTACACACATTCGATGCAATGTTGCAGCCGTTACGTTACAATTACATTTACAATGATCGTGGTTCACAGCTCTTCCGTTTCACAGCGCACTTTTATGCATAAGCATAGTACGTTCGGCCAAAACTTCGCTCGAAATTTAACACAAACTTTCGCACGAACTTCTGCACGAACTTTTGCACAAACTTTCACACGAACTTTCGTTCAATATGAATATTTGATTATTCATGACAAACGAAATTTACCGAAATGTCAATCGAAATTTCGGCGAAGTTTCGCGAGACAACAATGCAAAAATTAATACCAGTACTGTATATCTTTCTTGGTTGCATGGATAACCTCAACTTTCGAGTTTGATCACAAACTGACAAAGTTAGCAGCGTATAGAATGCCAATAGCGTATGGAGCGTGCATAGCGTACGGAGCGTTCATAACATACACGACATGCAAATCGTGCACTGCCGTACAGCAGCGCGTACAGAGTGAACAGGGGTGTACGCTCATTATGAAACAATAGTGTTCGAGCGTGTACGGTGAGTGTATGCTGTACACCAAATTATGCTATTGTTCGACGAAATTTCGACGAACACAACGTATTACACTTGCAAAACGTTTGCACAGTACTGTACATGTAACAATTTCTGTTTCATCAGTGTCTCCTTGTTATCTTTGGATTGTCTTTGTAGCTGATGGGCATACGTGTACATGTAAAGGAAATTGTTTTATGACGATTTCTACCTTTTTCCGACAGGAATTTGCACTTTTCCTGGTTTTATTGGAGTTTGCTTCAAAATTTAAATTCCAATTCTGATAATGAATTTTTTTATCTACAACATGATCAAGTTTTATGGACACAATAACCTGAAGCTGACCTGCATGTGACTTACAACTACACTAATTTCATGACACTATCAGCACCATTTGCAAGACCATCGTCAATGTAAACATTAATAGCCACTTTTAATCTCTCACCCTCTGTAAGATATAGATTGGTTGCTAACTATACGGGTTACTTAAGGTGAGAATCTGCACTGTAATTTACTCTAGAAACAATGTCCGCTGTGCATTGGCTGTGCATCCGCCATGCTTCAGCCACATGTTGGTCATCGATTCAACAAATTCATGTAATGTTTTAACTATGTTGGTGGCATGTCAGTGGTGCATCAGAGGTACATCGGTGGTGTGTCAGTGATGTGTAGGTGATGCATTGGTGGTGTTTCAGCAATGAGTAGGCGATGTGTCAGAGCATCAGAACAATGCTTTTGTTAAACAGTGTTTGTAATAATCTTTCCACTCAGGTACCTTTATTTGGGGAATCATACAGTGATTGTTGTAATAATCTTCCCAGGTACCTTTAATTTGGGGATCATACAGTGACATCAGTGACTGATCTGTAACACCATCACAAAGCCAGTGAAAACAAGTGGTTGAAGTTTATATATATATATGCATCACCAACTCCCCAAGTCATATGAAACACTGCAGTCGATGTAGTTATATTAACAGTTTTCAAGAAAACCTATTTTACGTGGGACTTATCATTTTGAAAAGCACATGAAAACAAGTGGTTGAAGTTACGCATTGTCAACTCGCCAAATCATACGAAACACTGAAATCGATGTAGTTATTAGGTCGATATGAAGATAACAGCTGATAATTTGTAATGCCGGCAGTCCTTCACATTCAAAATCTACAGAAAATTGTACAAAGGACACCATGAAGAAAACTAATGTAACAAATTCGCCTGTCAATTAAACATCTTTGAAAGTGTCCAATAGCTGAAGTGCTCCAATTGCCCTTGAACAAACAAACAATTAGCCCACTTTCGATATATTAAAATTCAGCCTGAAACAATAGACACCACTACGAGGCTCTGGGGAATAACCCAGAAACCCCATTGTTTATTCCCCAGAGCCTCGTACTGATGTCTATTGTTTCAGGTTGAATTTTAATATATCGAAAGTGGGCTATTTTCCTTTTCCCAATGGGAGTAACTTAAATTTTAACCCAATTAATTACCCTTAGGAAACCAAGCACTATCTTTTTCCTACTGTATCTGAATCCTAGTTGACAAAGGTAGTTAAATTCTATCTCCACCCTAGTTATTCCCTATCTTACCCACACTAGTTCATTCATATCTACTAGATCTATCCGAAACCTATCCCTAGACCTAGTTTTATCCTATCTACTCGGAACGTTCCAATATACCTAACACCTAGGTTTTTTATATCTAAATCCTAGTTGACACAGGCTATATCTAAACCCAACCTCTAACATAGTTAGTTCCTATCTGTCAATTCGGATGCCTTCATCACTGGGGCTATCTGCAACCTATCGTTTTCCTATCTAAAAACCTAGTTAACAAGGTATCTAAATCCTATCGGACACACCCTAGTTATTTAGTACGTAGTTGATTCCTATCTGCCAGTTCTGAAGCCTATCAGCAACCAATATCATTTTCCTATCGAAACTTTGGTTCACAAGATATTTAAATCCTATCTGTTTCTCTAGTTAACTTACTTTAAACCATCTCTATCATACTAGTTAATTACTATCTAAAGCCTATCTATAACCTGGCTTTGTGAAACGTTTTAAGCATATAGCCACAGCCAAGTGCTCAAGGTCTCTTATAATCATCAGTTGAACTTATACAACCAAGGCCAGCTAAAAGTTGCTTTAAACATCAACTCCGTTCTTTCGCTTATGGGAGTTGTGAAGTGGACTTTGTCTATCTTTGTCATGCTAGTTCATTCCTATCTACTAGTATCTCACTGGAAGATACAGATAGCATACCCAAAACCTATCTGATATTTGGAGCAAATATCTAATTGGAAGATAGTTTTCAGATACATTGTAGCATATCCTAATCCTATCCGAATTTTTGAATGAACTATCTAGCTGGAAGGTAGGTTTCAGATAGCATATCCAAATCCTATCCAAGTTCTTGAATGAACTATCTAGCTGGAAGATAGGTTTAAGATAGCATACCCAAATCCTATCCGAAATATTGAATGAACTATCTCACTAGAAGTTAGGTTTCAGATAGTATACCCAAATCCTATCTGGTTCTTAAAGCTGGTATTTCATTGGAAGATAGGTTTCAGATAGTATAGTAAAAAACTACCTAAATCCTATGTGTGGTGCCATCCAAATGGCAGCTAGTAATAAGATAGACCTTTGAACCGGCAGGTAGATTTTAGATAGAGCCAACACTATCTGACAGTTGTGTCAGATAGTGTTCAGATAGTAAAAAATTGGAAGAAGGTAGGAAAAAGATATGTTTGGTTTCCTAATGTTTCTAGCAGCCTTTATCCCTGATGATGACTTTTACTCAAAAACGTTTGGAGTTTTTAAAACACAACTTTTATAGCTTGGCTTTTGTTTTATCCAACTGAGAAAGTGTTTCATCCAAGTTTAACATAGAGAACATTACTAGCAAAAAGGCCCGATTTCTATACACTGGAAATACAAACAAGAAATACAAACAGCCAGCCACAAGAATCAGATTGGAAAAGGTCGGTTTCACAAATGAACAAATTATGGAACTCTATGAATTAGCATTTAAGATAGCTAGAAACATCAAAATGTCAATGTTTCAATTTAAAGTTATACGTTTGTGACCCTCTACGTGAAAAGGGGGCTTATAAAATTTCACGATTATGCAGATTTCACGATTTTGATTCTGAACACTTGAAGAATGACTGGAATTTTCGTGAAATCTTCTGTTCATGTCGTGAACTAGAAGAGAAAATAATTGAAGTCATCGTGAATCATTTCATGTGTGAAATTTTAAGCCTTATTTCACGTGTGAAAATTTCGCGAACTGATTTTCTTGATGCATGAATAATATTTTCATGATTAAAATTTCCTGTCTACGTTGCTACTGATCTGTGATGGTTGAATATCTCAGCAGTGTTGATAGAATTTTGACAATTACCTTTCCGTGAGTTGACATGATGTTGAATGTGGTCACATTGATCAGTCTATTACAAACGAGATGTTTTTTTAAAAATGGGAAAAAAGCGATATGCACATCTACAGCTTTCAACAGTTGCCAAAAAATCCTTGAAGTTGAAAGACCAAGAGGCAAGCAAGAGGGATAAGCATGAACAACTTCTGGTGTAATATCACATACTGCGGTTTTGTGGTTGCTTGTTGATGTCAATTTCATGTACAAGATGGGACGCTGCTATGCAAACTAATTTAGGGCGCGTTCGTTTGGGATATAGGAATATACGGAATACATTCTGGCCATTCTGCCACCTGGAGCAGAATACACGGAATGTATTCCAAGTATTCTGGAATAAGAATAGCTCCTAATAAAACACTTATTCGATTCATTCCGGCTATTCTTATTGCGGAATAGGAATATACGGAATACATTCTGGCCATTCTGCCACCTGGAGCAGAATACACGGAATGTATTCCAAGTATTCCGGAATAAGAATAGCTCCCAAATGAACGCTTACATGTATTCCGATTAATTCTGGCTATTCTTATTCCAGAATAGTCCCAAACAAAAGCGAGATTAGATAACGGAGATCGTAATGCAATATTAATACCATCGAAACACTTTATTCAGTTGCACAGTTTTTGAGAAAATTAATATTATTTCCATGCTAGGGCTAGAAGGGTGAAAACACAATCTACATTTTGTTCAATCATATTTTTCACATGCTACAGAGAACAGGAAATTTGCCAAATTGATTGATCAGTCTGTTTATATTTCTAATTAAAAAACCTTCGGGATTTATTACTGTAAGAAAAGTCATAAAGCTCCAAAGGTGATTGTTATATACTTTTGATTATGATGTGCTGAACCGTACAAAATCGACATGAAAGTTTACATGAAAGTGAACATGCAAGACTTTGCAAGTTTGGTTTATTTCATCCTTTGATTTTATATGCATGTGCGGAAGATGACCTTCCCAATGACCTCACAAACATATTGTTGAGTTGCCAGTTGAGAGAAACAAATAATTTATAATTGTCAGTTGTGCTACGCTCTTTTTACATTCAATACTGACAATATATAACATATGCACTCTAGACAAAATCTCTGTTTAAAAACTTGAAATTTAGCCCATACTAAGCCGACACCTAAACCTCTTTCATTTCATTTTTGTCAGCGAGATAATAAACATGAATTCATTGTAATGCATTTGTTTAACAAATAAATGTTTTTCATCAAAATGGTGTTCAATTGACTTCAATTGACTTCAATTGACTATCTTTTCTCTTAGGTCCCGTCCACACTAATACGTTTTCGAAAACCTCCGTTTTCATCTTATCGAAAACAGATAAAAAGATTTGCATCCACACTAGTGTTTTCGGAGCATTTTCGACCATCCACACTAGGATCTGGAAAACGATGACATTGATGCGTTTTCGTTCCCATGCTCTTGTCGACGTTTTTTGACCTTCTATTCTTGCCCACTGTGCCATGCATAATTCTGTTCATGACGTCAGCATTTTCGAAAACCTCAATTTTTGCCCATTCACACTAAAACGACAGACCTCCGTTTTCAAAAGTCTCTACTTTGTAGAGCATTTTCGAAAACCTCCGTTTTCACACCTACAGACCTCCGTTTTTGATCGTTTAAGTGTGGATTGCCGGTGCAAACGCATCAAAATGTATGCGTTTTCAAACGAAAATGTACTAGTATGGACGGGGCCTCATATCTTCACTGATCGCGAGGGCGAACAAAAACGTCTTCTGCTCGCTGATCGGTGAGGTGTGACTGTCGTAAATTTTGCATTCCAAAGAAACTGCAACCAATTCATGATTCACGCAAAAATCCATAAGCCCCCTTTGCGCGTAGAGAGTCACATTTATACAGCGGCTAAACAAGAAGAAAAAATTTGTTTTGGAAACATAAACTGGAATACAGAACAGTGTGAGTGTTTAGCACCTCGTTTAGCATACATGCATTGTTATTGTTATTGTATGCAATGTAATATTGCAAATGAAAATATTAAAATACTTATACTAATATATACTGGTATAAGTATTTTATTTTCATTTGCAATGAAATTAACTATGTCAAATTGCACTGTAAATTAGTAAAAATAAAAAAATTAAGATTAAATAAAGTGTTAAAAACCCCAAGCCACAGTGTGGCTATTTTTATCCAGTCTTATTTGCTGTTGTGTTCACGACTACTGCACAGCAAATGACCACGAGCAATCGTATTGCAAGTCTTTCAGCCAGTCATTTCACCAATTTGATTTGCCCAGCTGTTGCCATCCTGATCAATTCTCGCAATGAAAAGCTGCCAGAAAAGTTGGTGAAGCTTCCAGGACTTCTTGCATATTAATAACTATTGTACAGCAGTTCCACATGACTGATTCCTGTTAATTGCCGATCGATATTGATTAGATCCATATATATCTGAGCAATGAACTTGGTAGTTGGTATCATAACAAAATCTCAGTTTTCTTCAAGTACCATATATTGCCTTATAGAATTTCAGTGTTTCTGTGTTTTGCTGAGTCAGCCATAAGTTTGGCAAAAAACGATTAAAATCCGCTTGTATTACTTGACTTGGTGCTTGCCATATATGGCAGCAGCCAAGTAAGTACGAAGAAATGCAACTTTCTCACCATATACGTACATGTAACCAACTCCTCCAAGATAGAAAAATCTGGTAGACTAGTTGCTATAAAAACTAGGTTTTCTGCTTTGGCGAGTAAGCCAAATGATGGGATTGAGCAACTAAAAGTTTATGTGTTATGATTCTCGCTGTGAGGGTGAAAGATTTGAGCTGGTATTTTGAGTGCCAGCCCTTCATCAGAGCATAAAAGGGGATTGTGGGTGGAGCTGGGGTTTATATATTGTGTTTGAAAAATTTACCATTGGTTAAAATTACTGAAATGTGATTGGGTAAGAAAAATATTTTAAGATTGATCCCATTAGGTGCTAGGATGCCAATTTTGAAAATGAAGGTTTGTTTTTTACATCTAGTAAATGTTCTTGAAATCGATCTCCCAGTCTCTGCCAGGTTTCTCCAATATAAAGGTTATTGCAGAGGTCGCAGGTAATACAGTAAATAATATTAGAAGAAGTGCAATCAAAATGGAGGTGGGGGTTTTGATGAGTTCACAGAAAGGTATTGCAGTGCTTATATGAACATTTTAAAGTTCCTGGTTCAAGATCAGATGGCAATGCTCCTTTGACAAATGAGTTTTGTAAATTCTTGTACGTTTGAACAAAATAAGTGGCAGTTTCAGAAAAAATTGCAGCAGTTTCAGGGTCACTTTAAAGCAGTTTAACATTTCTGAGGATAGGATGATAAGTTAGTGTAAATGGAATCCTGTCTTCAGTTTCTTACTCAGAGGGTTCTAGAGCCATTTCTCTGTTGATGTTTTGGACCCAGTTAAGCCCATTAGTGATATAACGGAATCTGGCTAACCATGGTCGATAAAAACTGATACATTTCGGCAGACTTTGAATTAAAGTTTGACTCTTCACTGCATAGTCGGCAAAGTCAGAGGAATTGAGAGTATGGAATGGAGTGCTTAACATGAGATGGGTGAGAAGATGAATTTAATAAAGGTGACTGTCCATGTGAAAACCCATATAAACGCACTGCAAACACGAACATGTTTGCTCAGAAACGAAGGTGAATGCAGTTGAAACGCAGGCATGAACAAAACTTTTCAAACGCACCGCGTTTCTCATGAATGCAGCGCTCTTGTTTCTCTTGGTGAATGCAGTTCGTTTCATGTACATGTACCATTGTTTTCTACAAATGTAGTTATTACTTTCTCTTCTGAATCACGAAAGCTCTCCTCGAGATCAAATTATCATCATTGCAGACTCTTGTCCTTTACTTTGTTTGTAACACATGTCTGTAAACAGCTGTGTCGTGAGCTGTATATGTACAATGTCATGTAGCTTTGCAGCTCACATGTTTTTAAAAAGACTTTTAAAAGACTTGTGGATTCGGGCCTTTCAATTTGTTCAGTTCTCCTTGATCTTAATTTTGAGGAGTTCACTCTCCAAAGATTCATGGTGTTGGATTCAGGGAAATTACTCGTAGAAGCCGCATGATCCCCAGCTTGATTAGACTTTCTGTTTGCGAGTGTAAGAATATTAAAAGTATTGTTGTTGTAAGTTTGGCAATTGAGCCATTGTTTTTTGCTGATGCTTCACAGATTCGAGCTTTGATTTTATGTTTTACAGAATTTCCATTTGGCGACATCACTCAGGCAGTGACTGTGGGCCACAGTTTTACAGAAACAACCTTTTCTTGTTTGTCTGTTGCAGGGAAGTCTGGTACTCTTGCTTGCTGAATTGACATTTCACGGAATCAAGTCTTTGGTTTTGCTTCTTTATCTTTTGCGTACTTTCACTTTAGGGAAGTCACTTGCGATCGCCAAGTCAAAGTTTAACAGAATCGAACCACATTTTTATCTTTTGCGGGATTTCCCTTCAGCAAAGTCAACACCTCTCTCCTCTGCAGGTCTGAGGCTTCATGGGGCTTCAAACCTAACGAGCGCACATGAAGTGCTTATTTACCATGTGGAATAAACGCTGGTAAAATCGACGCAGGCGGAGACAGTGGAGGCGAGAGAAAGAGAAGACACCTCTGCCAGAAATTACACCCAACATGGCGTCAAACAGGGGGAGCAATATCCATGGAATATGCTTTTGCTGAGAATATTCAGTGATACTTGTATCAAAGTCGCACTCCTTGAACTGTAATGAGAAAAGAAAATGGAAGAGATAAAACTTGAAGAAGGCATGCGCTAAAAGAGAGTTTTATGGCAAATGAAAGGGCTTTGTCAATCATATACCCTAATTCTGATTATCTCTCATCTCTCAGTAGACTCAATATCGAACCTCTCTGTAATCACCACGAAGAAATCTGTAAATCCCTGTTTGTCTCAATCGTGGAAAACAAGGATTACCGTTTGCACTACCTCCTTCCTGAAAGCCACTGTCCTAAGTACAATTTAAGACACTCCCGTCCTTTCAATCTGCCAAGATGTAATACCAAGCGTTTCCGAAATAGTTTTATTATCTCTTCTTCTTATAAATTTTAGCTCAATGTAAATTAGTTTTGCAACGTAGGCAATTCAGCTCCTGGCTGCAATGTATGTTTTTATGAAATAAAGTTATTATTATTATAAATCTTGCTGTCCCGTTTGTAGCAGTCCAAAGTTTGTAGCAGTCCAAAGTAAACCATCAGCATTTTCGAATAAATTCACAAACTGCTAGTTTTCAACAAAGAGGCCATGAAAGAGTGCACCTGTTGCTCTGCTTTTGAACTCTGCAGCTGCAGAAACCAGCCAAAACCTTTTAACTCCCTGTAACACTTTTCTCTGGGGAAAGAAAACATACTGGTGAGTACAGTGATTTTTGCAAGCAGTAAATTTTTGCTCCAGTTCGTTCATTGAAATATCACCTACAACAAATAGATCGAGGATCAGTTAAATGCTGTGGGTAAAATAAGGGTGAAAAACTGAAGGATGGTCGACTTACCAATGCATGTCCAAGATGTTGACAAAAAAAAAGATTTCTAGACGAATCTGGCAAAGGCATTTGCTCTTTCTCTCTCTTTCTATACATGCCAGGTGTTACTAACCTTGAAGCCGTGAGGAATATATCTGGGTACAAATTGAACTCTTAATTTGAAGTCTCATGTTTCAATTAATTTATTCTGTTTGGCTAAGACCATGTAAAAAGAATTAGTTGGTTAGCGTCCCCGCCTGACCTTCGTAAAAGCCCCCAACCCTAATTTTTTTAATTTTTTTATTTTCTTACATTTACCTTAAATCGCTCCCAACAATGTCAGTAAAGTCTGCTCCAATCGAAGATTGAAGAAGCCGATATGGCTTGATCAGAGCCAGCACTTAATTCCGGTTTCTGTAGCATGAAGCGACTGAGAGTATTACTACTCCTCCCTGGATGGGATGCTAGTCCATCGCAGGGTTACCCCCCAGCATTTTGTCAAGTTTTCGCCCAACAATTTTCCAGGTACCCATTTATACACCTGGGTGGAGAGAAGCACTGTGAGAGTAAATGTCTCGCCCAAGGACATTACGCAATACGAAGCCTCAACCTTTTTGTCTTAAGTCCGACACACTAACCACTAGGCCACCACTTTTCCCACAAAATATTTAATAAGCCCCCTCTAATACCCTCCGGCTTCCAAAAGTTTAAAATTTAAAATGACAATGAACAGGATGAAGGATTCCCTAATGAGCTAAAAGCATTGGGTTAGCAGTTTTGTTATCTGTGTAAAACAATTTTTGACAAAAAGCTACATTGTGTTGAAAATAGATAACGTTCTGTATTGGTGGGATTGATCAACTAAGAATTGGTATATTATGTTTTTCGCGGTGAGGGTGAAAGGTTTGAGATGACGTTTCGAGCGCTAGCCCTTCGTCTTTTGCACACCCTCACCCAAAATTCTGGTGCTTGTTTCCCCGGGTGTACTAGATACACTTACCGTCTGATTTCCTCTATCTTGCCCCCTCGACAAGAGCTAACATTTAATACGCCTCGCCCTGATAGGCCTCCCCCTTCCAAACGTTTCAACTCTAAATTATAATAAGCAATATGAAGGATTCCCTGATTATGTCAGTAATGCCTAATGAGCTAAAAGTGTTGGGTTAGCAGTTTTGTTATGTTACTGTGTAAAACAATTTTCGACAGAAAACTACATTGTGTTGAAACTGAATAGATAACATTCTGTAAGTATAGACTGGTGCACACCCCGAAAACATCTTAAGCCCTCTCCCCTCCCCTACTAATAACCTCCTCTCCAAATGACCACGGTGTTATTATTGAGACAGGGCGGAAAAACCTTTACTGGCCTCCCATATTAAGGACACCCATAGGTTGTTAAGCTCAATATGTTGTATACAAGCTCTTTTGGTGGCAAAGAACAAAATATCAAATACCCAAAACATTTCGTGAATACGTATCGGAGATATAAGACCGTGTACTTTGGGAGAGGTGATATTTTGATCAGCAGAAAAACCAACATTTTCGTAAATATCTCCGAGTGGCTTTACAATAATTCGACATGGTTTTGTCACAAGTTTTGTACAACGGTAACGGGAAGAAAACGCTTGTCAATTTTGACATATCATCGCCAGCTAATGAAAATATAATGAAAATAGCAGCCTTGGGGGTTTTCCGCTGTGTCTATTATTGAATAATTATCTTCGAAGCTAATGTGACTAGTGATGGATACAACCAAGCAAAACTCAATAAATTGGTTGGCATTTTGGTAAACCGTCGATTGATGATTGAATAACTAAGATATATATTCCAACCCATGGGGGTACTCCCTGAAATAAGGTATGAATTTTGGGGGTTAGGTCTGGAATTGGATATGGACAAGCACTTAATCTCGTCTTGAATAGAGCCTTGAGCAGCACATCCCTATCTTATATTTTGGTGAGACCTTTTTCCCCCAAGATTCCAACACTATATGTCATCATTATCATCATCATTAACATCATCATCATCATTATTATCGGTATCATCATCATCATCACCACCACCATCGTATCATCATCATCGTTATTATTATTATTATTATTATCATCATCATCATCATCATCACCATCATCATCATTACCATCATCATCATCATCACCATCATCACCATCATCATCATCATTATCATCATCATCATTATCATCATCATCATTACCATCATCATCATCATCATCATCACCATCATCATCATCATCATCATCAGAGCAAGTGAGAGAAGCATAACGTTAAACATGTGGTACAGTATATCGTTTTGTTTCCCTAACTATAAATACTAACTAGTAAGATACAATGAATGTGGGATGCAACATTGTAACAAGACCATTTGAATTCTCTTGCAGCCAAGCCTCAGGACGTCAATGGCGGATACACGGACTGGTCAGCGTGGACGGTGTGCAGCAAGACTTGCGGTGGGGGCACCAAGGTGCGCGAGAGGCAATGCACCAACCCCCCTCCCAGCGCTAATGGCAAGAATTGTGATCACCTTGGACCTGCCGAAGAAACAGCTCGCTGCAACCTACAGAAATGTCCTACACGTAAGTACTCAAGGGCGGCTATATGTCCTTTTATTTTAGCCTGCCGACAGGCTCTTACTTGGGCGTGGGGAGAAAGGAGGGGGGAGGCTCCCCTTTCCTTTTCCTCACACCGCAAGTAAAGCCGGCCTCACTACGATACGATAGCACACGCTTTCGTGGAAATTTGTAGGATATTGTAGCGTAGAAAATCGCAGAACAAATGCCTTCACACTCTACGATTTTGTCGCTCATGCACATTCACTACAAAAAACCTTGCAATTGTCTACGATTTCCTACAATTTTCTGCGATTGCTCTCACACGCTACGATTTTCTACAATACCGCACGATTGTCTACGATACGGATTCAAACTTTTTGAGCATGTCCAAAACTCTACGATTTCCTACGCTACGACAAAAACGTACGGTATTTTATCGTAGGTGCCCTCACACGCTACGATATCCTACGTTTTTGTTGTACGATAGCGTGTGCTCAGCTATCGTGTCAGAGAAATGTACTACAAAAACGCAGCGTGTGAGGTCGGCTTTTTAAAGCACTGGTAAAGTTCCAAAGTCTCGTAGATCGGTAAAATTTAACAGGTGTATGTGGGACAGACAGTAGTTGACGGGCAAGTCTATTTATCATGGAATTAACCATCTCTTCTCTTATAAATTTCACTGATACGTTTGGAATTCATCAATGTCTCAGGCAGTTTTAAGATATAACTTCAAAATTTTTACTGGTTATTACTTTAATCTACTGTTTCTATTTCTTGTACCGGTAAAGTGCTACGTAAGATATGTTGAAGGTAACCAGCTATCAACCTACCTATGATGTCTCTGTTTGAAGTTGAAAGTGAGCAAAAACACCGCTGCTATGATTCCAATTCCTGCCACCGTTGCCATGACGACAAATAGGGTGAAGTTTATTTTCAGGACATTTATCACCACGCGGGAACCATCGCGTGGAGCCACACCCTCTAGGTATCACGTTGAGAACAAGAGGGATCAGTAAAATTGCATGGTGAGTTTTTTTTCTCCCATTTGAAAGTGTTTCGCATCCCACCACTTTGGTATTCCTAAATTTAATAACCCCCTGTTAAGTTTTTCAAAGCTACGTAACTTCACCTCTCCCCCCTCATAATTTTGCCAACCCCTCCCCTAGATCCACTAAATGAAAACCTCTTAGCCTCGCCTCGCCTCGGCCACTATTTTGTATATGTGCTTCATTTAACTTCCCCTTACTGCAGCAGAAAACTACTGAAATCGATTCACAAAAATGTTATAACATTTATTGTCAGCGTTTCCTATAACTTCAACGTCTTGGCAGTGAAATGTGTCTTCCAAGGAGATACGCTAATATACCTTCAAGATAATGTCTCATTATAAGAGGAGAAGTCTTGGAAATATTCTAAAAAATATCGACCAATCAGTAAGCTTTAAGTTAATTGGAACGTCTGGAATTAGTTGAGTTCGCGATGGGCGGTGAATCAGACACCGGAACGGACAGGACTTTTAATCCGTATATCCTGGTGTATTACAAAGCTTTTTAGATTGCTGAAATTTGCTGCTGTGTTGAAAATGTACGGTACATTATTCAAATAACTGCTATAACAGGAACTTTCTTTCCCCAGAACTGTATGGAAACAACTGAAGAAGTTAAGGAAAGTTCTGTACTCTTAGTTATTGAAGAGAGCCTATATTCTACCATTTGCCAGGGTTAGATCTTGTACGGTCTCCAAGCTGAATCAACGTGGAAAGAGAAACAGATCTTACTTGGCCACTGGAACGTTCTGTTCTGGATTAGTTGTATTCGTTTAGGATCTGTGTCATTCCACGATGAATTGAAAACACCAACCTTCAACTCCTCCGTTCCTAGTAAACAATGCACAATATTACGTCTTAGCAGCTGAGAGTCTCTAGATCCTAGCTCAGTACTTCAATTGCTCAAAACACTACAATTCAAAAGCAGCAGGAAAATATATTTCAGATTTCCCAGTGGCATAAGACAAGACCGACATTGCGCGCTCGGCGGATTTCGTTATTAAGTATTCTCTGAGAACTAGAATTGGAGAATTAGAATTGTGAGTAAGTCTACAAAATCCCTTACTGAATACTAAACGGGATTTTACGGCCGTATATATAGCAGGATAGTATGGTTTCGGAGACACTTAACTTACTTAATTCTATATGAACGATATTTAAAGCTTTTCAGTAACTGATATCTGCGTCGCTGCTACCAATTTTCATCAATATAAAATCTGCCTCTTTGAAGGTGTGTCAGTTCTTATATAGGAAGCTTCCATTGAAAAACACTTTGGCTATATAAGAAACGACATTTTAATGTTCTGTTAATCAATCTGTGCATATTAATTATTGCGAATGACAAGATATTTCGCGGGCGTCGCCATCTTGTAATGAAGACAAGCGACTTCTGCATGATAATGTATTATGGAGTACTTGGTAGAAAACTGCTGATTTTACGCTGGAAGTTATTAGTTTTTTCGCTGCAAAATAAACTTTCATGGCTCTTTCCAGAACCCATGTACAGTTGTTAAAGTTCTGACTAGCGCTTTGTCAAGATGCAGAAAGGCAGTATGCAAGTTTGAATCCTGACGGTGTTGTTTGGTAACCATGGTAACAGTTGAACGTACCTTGCATTTGTTCAATCCAAATACTGTTGAGTCTATCTCCAGTGTTTGTGAACCTAATATGACCCTGTGGGACAACGAAACTGTTTGGACAACCTTCCAGGTTTCTATTTGGGATATACACTCAGGGCGCTTTCCATTTGTCAGGTCTACCCGACCCGACCGGTCAGTTATCAAATAGAACGCGATAACTATCGGAACTGGATCTAGCCAGACTGGCCCTGCTCATGGATTAGAGCCGCTCAGTTCTCCCGTTCCGGACGGCCAGGGCGCGGGAATTTGGTGA
>JAOBYG010402175.1:0-16003 GCA_025403545.1 Epizoanthus stellaris
TTGCATTGTATTGTATGTTATTGTATTGTATTGTATTGTATTGTATTGTATTGTATTGTATTGTATTGTATTGTATTCAGTCAGAAAATACTGAAGAAGATATTTCTTTATTTTGCTGGTGCTATGCTTCTCAGTACTAAATCGGCCAGCATGAGAACGAGCATTATTGCAATTTAGTTTCCAAAGTTCTTAGTTTGAAAGAACTTCACTTTTGTAGTTCTGTGGTTTATGTATGTAACACGTTTGTCTAAAATTTCTGTTGTTTACGATTTTTTGTTGCCTTGGTTGTTGATATATAAGTAAACAAACTCGTCTTGTCTCGAAGGGAGATTGAGGTCATGTAATCCAACGTATAATATCCTCCTCTTTAGCCAATCAACGTGCGAATCTCATCCCAGCTATGCGATTCTTATTAAATTAATATTATTGTGTGTCGTCCCTTTCTTTGGGATTCTGGGATATATCTTACTTTAAGGGTCACATCAGATATTTCTCAGATATTTTTGTTTCTCGGAGATAGTTCCGTGTTGCAAAGATGCAGTCTGGTTCGAGTTGTGATTATATGACTGCGAGTAGTTAGAGTCCATGAAGTGTGTAGTTTGATCATTTCGTGAGAGAGCTGTAGTACAACAGTACATCCTGATAAATCTAGATTAAATTTCTAAACCTAGGATTATTTAATCCATGGTTCGTGTGTATTCTCGCTTCTTGCCACCGACTGCCTATCACGACGGACAAAGACTCGATTCCTGCCCCTAGTTTTCACCGTTTTCAACATTGCACTTAGCCTCGTTTTATCCCAAAAACAAGATGGCGGAAACAGCACGTTTCTGTGGCAAATTTCGCAACTTTTAAAGCTTTCGTGTGTAGACAAGAAAGTGAGTTGCAGCTAATGACAATTTTTGCATATATTGGTGAACCGTTTATTCTTTTGAAATATTTCATTTAAACTTTGTTTCCCTCTAAAGGGAAGTCTGGATTTCTCAGTTGCGCTAAGAACCCTCACAGCTGTTCTAAAAAATAGACCAATCAGTGAGCTTCAAGTTAATTGGTACGTCAAGGAGTGGTGAGTTCAAGTGAGGCTGTGAAACCAGACACCGGCTATAAATAGATCTCGGCGTTATATTGTGAGCCAAGCACTTTAACTGGAACTACTTGTGAATCAGTCCTGGTTTTATTTCCAAAATGAGCCAAAAACGTTTTTAGGAGAGAATTTATGACAGAGAAACTAAGGATGTGGAAAGTCGGGTGGCATTTCCCCTGACAGCACAATATCTTGGTCTTCCTAATCCTCTTTTTTATAAGGTCTGTTCAATCTGCAGTTCGACAGGCTGCAGATCACTAGAGGTACGGTTACCGTAATGGTTAGAGCTAGGGCCAGGGTTAGGGTTAGGGTTAGTGTTGGATTTTTGCCTACGACCCGTACTTAATGACCAGCGACCCTCATCGATCCACCACTTGTTATCATCCGCCTGGATGTTTGGCTGTTCTACGTTGGAGATTATTGGGTTGTCTTGGGTGATAATCAAATAAGGTATACCGTGGTCCAATCGTGATCCGAAGGATATTCGGGTTTCCGAGAAACGTCACGTGGGTGTTGCTGTGCATATCGCATGTGATATCGCTGGTAGAGATCGCACGAAGTACGTCGATTCCTCTCCTTGATTCCTTTCCAGAGATTACTTTTCAGTTTACCTTGCTGGTTTGATACAACTGGTTGAGTGTTTTCCTCGTCTGTCGTGGTGTTAAAATATAATTTTGTCGATGGTATTTATAGCGTAAGCAGCTCTCCTTACGCATACAATACACACGTACCGCAGCCGCGGGCGATATCCGATATAAAGGTGAGTTATGAACATCACGTTTTAACAATCGCTTCAGACATGGAAGTGTGTCTGATGCAGTTTAGAGTAGCTATTGCTTTACATTACATTTATCTTAAAGCTGAAGTGTTTCGGGCTTGTATAAAAGGGAAATTCTGGTGCTCTCTGCTGTTGATGTTTTTCCTTGAATTGATTTATTCCTGAAGGAATACTGTTCCTTCAGGAAATCTATCTGGATAACGAGAATCTGATCGGCAAATGCCCCAACAACAGTGTTTAGTAGCTCCTTTTCTCTCCATTTTGCTTACAGTTGCTACAGACGCGATCGTTGTGTTTGTCCGCAAATCAATCCCTGTGTGCTTTGCGCACGGTGATGTCATTTTATTTATAGACATCGTGCGGTGTGCTATTGTTCTTGAGGATCGAGAGTGCTCACAAATATTCTAGAGTTGTAACTAAAGAGTCTGCCTTTTGTTCGACTGTCTGTTTAGTAACAAAGCATAGAAAGAGAAAGGTGATATCAATCTGGCTTACTCTCGCCATGCTGTATGAAGTGAAAGAGGAGAGAAACCGACTCAAACACGATCAGAAGCTAAGGATGAGTCAGTCCACTCCAATAGGGCTGAGTAAAATGACCAGCAGGCATCACGTGCTGCCATATCCTGACAGAACTAGTGGAACACTGGTTCCAGCTGATCAAGGATGCAAATAAATTTGAGGTAATGTTGAAAGTACAAAAGGACACAAAAATGTTAAATTTCTCTACACTCCTGTCAATTTATCCCACCACAGAGAGACATGGTTATCAACTTTAGACAGCTCAATAGCTTTAGCTCGAAACTGTCACTTCAATCTGCTGTTTGTTCTTGCTCTTTGCAGACTTAGATGGCTTACTTGACTTTTTGTTAATGTCCGACACGTTTTTCAGCAGGCTCCTACAAACTTCTGTCAAGAAGCTTACGTTTACGAGTCTCCACAATTCTTTCTCCTTTCTCTGACGTCAGCCAATTTAGTGTTCAGATTCTTGGTTTGTCTTGTGGCCGTTTGTATCATGAGTTGGGCTGCAGTGATACCCACCTTATCATTCTTGTTGATGGAGTCCTCAAGCTTTACATTTCCATCTTTTAATGGTTCCCCAACACCAGAACGTTTTTCTCTAATGCTGACTTCTTGCTCGCTTAAAGAGATTTCGCTTGCAAGAAGAGTGGTCCTTTTGCTTTGAGGGTATCCATTTCCTGCTTTCTTTTCCTACTTCAGCTTTCTCTTCTTTTGCCTTTCTTTCTCTTTCAGCATGTTCCTTCCCTTCTTCAAGCTTTCTTTGGTAGACAGAATATGAGGATCTGGCTGCTGTGCACAAAATGTTCTTCCCACAATGCTTTGCACACTAAAAACATCGAGGGTGACTGGGAACGAGACTAAGGGCGCTGCCTGGCAAAAACAACAAGAAAAGCACGCCAAACCCACTTTTTGACACAAACTCTTAAATTTACTACGTCTTTTTAGTCTTATTTTAGAAATTAATATATTTTTTCAGTTGAAGGCTGAAAATATAGGATAATATAGGACATTTTCAAAAATATAGGATTTTATAGGACAGAGCTGAAAATATAGGATTTTATAGGATTATAGGGCACACCTGACACCCTGTAATTACAACACTCGACTGGCATCAAGGCAAAGTTATTACCTTCCTCCGATCAAGACAAATTACGGGAAATTCTCTTTACGTTACACTGGGTTAATAACTCCTCTGCAAATCTTCTTTCAAGGAAAAAATAAAAATTGACATTCTTAATTCTTACTGATGCTTCTAAACTTTTTGTTTCTTTTTCTTCTCTTTCTTCTTTGTTGTGTGTTATTCGAATATTTGCATTTTGTAATTAATTAAAATTCATGGACACATTATAATTGTAATAAAATCCGACCAAAACATTGTCATCCTAAATAGTGGCAGTCTGACTCGATTCGTCTTATACTACTTTTCAGACTGCTGGTATCTTACATTGTAAACTCTGCATATATTTCTTTTCCTTTCCTTGTATATTTGTAGATACGAAATACATTTTGTTGTTGTTATTGTTGTTGTTGTGCCCGCTGATTAAGCTGTCTGCTGGAGGTTGAAAACACACTAGTCATCTTCTGGTAAAAATTATTCTTGGCCTTACTTTGACCATGTGTCAGATTCAGACTGATTCACCCAAACGTAGATTTTCTCAGAAGTTAACAATTCCAGAACCTAGTGAGCGACAGGCCTTTGACAGACAGTTTTCATACTTTAAATGTGGAATAAAAATAAAGCAAGTCAGAGAAATTAACAACTGTATCTGAATGGTTTAAAATCGTTTGTATGGCAGTACTTAGAAAGTTCACATCCATAAAATTGTTGTTACTATTTATGATGCAAGCAAAGCTCAAAAAATTGTCGGATTAGTTTATCCATGGCTTAAAATGTATTCATCAAATGTCAATTAGTGTCCCGATTAGCTAAATATAATCCAGTATTAGTTGCGTGACAAAATCCCAAATTCACTACTGATATCCCATAAGATAACTTAAGATGTGACAAACACTGTCATGATGGCTTCTACTAGTATTAAAAGTAAAGTTCTCTAAAATAAGAAAACTAAATTTTTCGCCTTCTGAAATACTATTACTGGCAAAGAAAGCTAAGGAAAACCTTCAAATTCTACAAAGTAAATGTACTAATGCGACAACCAACTAAAAGATGATATAATACTTGGGATAAATTACAATAGCAATCGATGTATTTGGAGTCGAGAGTCAAACTACACAAGTACAAGACAAATGGAAAAATGTCAAGGATATCAATGGGCATGTAGTGCAAATGAAACTAACTTGGACCAAGGAAGCAGCAAAGTTGTACTGCATAAAGAAGGGATGTCTGTAACGCAGAAATCCTTATTTATGGTAGGACCTTGTTACTGTCGAAGAACATGTTCAACCAAAACTTCAAAAAGATCATACAAGACAATGAGCAACTCAACATTGAGAATAAACAGCTTTAATCTGAGCTCCTTCGAATCTCTAATGGGTGAAGACAGCAAAGCGACATGCTTAATGACATGGAACAACATTCAAGAAGAGGCTGTTGCAACCAGAGGAAAACACGGACCAAATTGATGATGTGGCTTCCCTGGATGGACTTGAATATTGATGGACCAATATCTCTTCAGTCAATATTCAATAAGATACTAGAAAATATTAGGTATAAACGGCTTATAGGGTTTCTTTAAAATTATCATCTCATTTCAGACTGTCAATTAGGCTTTAGATCCAAGCACTCACCTCTACATGCAATTATATTAATAACTGATAAAATACACAATGCTATAGAAACACTTCTCTTGTGGAATTTGTTTTAGATTTTAGCAAAGCATTCGACACAGGTCATCATGAAAGTTTAATTCAAAAGCTTCAGTACTATAGCTCATAAGAGGTTTATCTAACAAATGGTTCAATTCCTATTTATTCCAATTTATCTAATAGAAGGCAATTTACATCCATAGGTGACACACTGTCAGCAAATAACCAGTGGAGTTCCCCAAGTATCGGTCTTAGGGCTATACTAATTTATTTCTTGCAGATAGAAGCCTTTCTAACTTGGAACTTTCTCACAGGTAATCACCAGATGACTGCTTTGTGATGGATGGATCGCAAAGACATCTTTCTCCTAAGCAGTAGTCAAGGGTCACCTCAGGTGCCAGGCTGGGTAAATGAGGAACCAGCAAGTGAAGACAAGACAGAACCGGGCCCAGATGCTGTATGCAGGAGGGTCGGGAATAATGGTGCCTGGAGGACAAAGAGGTTCTACTGCTCACAAACTGTGAAGGACCACAACTCTTTCATAAACGGAGTGGACCTCTGCAACAGACGACCTCGGTTTACATATCCAAGAAAAAAGTCCGATGGTATCAAATTGTATTTATGAAGATGCTAACACTCTCCATTCACAGCAGCTATATACTCGAGGGCTGCAAGGTGGAGTGCACTCCCCCTGGACAGAGGAAGCATGATCTACTTTCTTATAAGCAAGATGTTGGTCATCCAGCTTGTGGGAAACTTCCCTTTGGCTCATCGCCAGGCAGCTCTACAAACAACGCGATGCAAGACAACTGCAGAATGCCCCTTTAGATTGTAGAATGTGACATTTTCCTTTCAGAGGAGAAGGCAAGAGCACCTCTGCGCTGTTTTGTGTATGAAAGTACACTTTGATGCCAGATTTGGAGAAAAATAAAACACTGAAAGGAAACCGAAGCACTGTGAAATGTGGCCTGTATGATGTTTATCTATGTATTGGTCGGCCAGGCGAGAGCTATTTTGAGGCGTACCGCAAAAAAGAAACGTGAAGGTTGCCAATTGTGATCATGCAGACCCTGCAGGTGATCTGGCTGACCAGCCGCGCCTCCTGACGTCACGGTCATCTCATTATCCATCCCAGAAGGCACATCGTGCAGATTATTGAATGATCCGCCGGCCATCTTGGATGCACTAGCTGAATTTTCAGTTCATGTTTCCTTCGAGAGTTTTTTAACTTTACTGATTTTTCTTTTTGTTCATGGATAACGAATGGGCCTCTACTGAAATCAGGTCTAGTAAGTTGTGTTTTGAGTTGTGATGTGAATTTATTAAAATTAATATTGAGTTAACCACGGAAATTATTCGACTCGGTTTACAACATCGAATACCATGAAGTTTTTCATTTCATCGTTCTTTTATTGTTAATATTTTGTACGAATACTGGAAGATTGATGACATTAAATTTGATAGAGAATGGCTTATCGTTGGGTCGTGTTGTGTTGTTGTATTTTAGTTTTATTGCATATGTTAAGCTTTCTGTTGCATGCCTAAAATGAAGGAACTGCCGAGCAATATTTGCAAGGTTTGCAAGTCAGGACGTCCTTTGCTAAATTACAAGATAACAGCATCTAAACCCAAGGTTCTTTTAACTGTTCGCTGTGCCAGTAAAATATTTTCATCCAAAATCAATGCTCGTGATGTTCTGACAGTGTGCATGCAGGATATAATTTAATTTATTAAAAGGCCCCTGCTCCAGAGCAAGGGTCTAGGGTGCTGCAAGGGTCGAAGAAAACGAGTCCTCAAATAAACATACAAAGATCATTTAGTAAATCTGACTGCCAACATTTTAACTAGGAAACAAGTTGCAGGATACTCGGTGCCCTACCTGTTAGAATAACTACCAAAATGTTCCAAAGAATCTGGCATCTATTCAAAGGTAGAACAAAGCAAGCACCTATATACTCTCATTTCTCTAACAGTGCTTGTGCAATGTGCACATCATTGATGCTCCACTGTACCACATACATAATTGTAATGACAGGTAGGTTTGGAGGATTTGGGATATGAACTATGAAGTTGCAACCCTCAACCCATGCACACCTTGGTTACAAACAAATGGGTATTTTAAAAATTTGAAAGAATTGACTGGGTCTTTTTGTTGGGAATCAGTAAAAATAATATTGAGTCTATGATATTCATTTTTCCTGTCATAATATCTACAGTATCTAGAGCTACAAAAAAATCAGACTTATTCATCTTAATCTGGGAGTGTTTCCCCAAGGTCTGTCTCCTTCGGGTGAACATAGAAGTTGTTTGCTTATTCATTACCCCATGAAACAAGCACATAGTGACAGATGGAAATGTTTTATTCTCAAACTCATCATTAATATCCTTAAAACGGAGCCAAATAGGTTACTAGTCCAGTATAGTATTTACTATGTAACAAAGCAACAAAATCACAATATAGTAATACAAACTCAAAACCACATTATTTTCTGTGGTATATTGACAAGCCTTTATTGTAGTTACATGTACCTACTTTAGAACTTCCCAGGAAAAAAACCCTTACTTTTTAAAATTATTCCATTCAGTATAAAATTGCAAAAACAAATTTTTATTTGTCATCCTGAAATAATAATAAAAATTATTACAATAGAATAGGGAAAGGGGTCAATTTTACTAAGAATTTTGAGGGACAATCACAAAGGCAGGGAGGATCCTGGGTTCCCAAAAAGCCCCTCCTTTCCCCAGGAGAAAAAATAATAGATTGGACAGGGAACTATAAAAGATAAAAATAAAGTGATAGCAACACAACTTCGCTCCAATGCGAGGGCCCTATATGAATGAAACTATTCTATAATCTTAAAACGTCACACTTTTGTTATTGTGAGATAATAGAAGGTCATGAAGGCCATGAAGGTGGTCGAAGTCTCCTTCCGGGTTCACTTTCAAGAGCTTTAATATCGCCAGTAAGCATTGCATTGCTCAGCAGTTAATATTCCCAAGTCATAGAATTCGTTGTAAATGTCACAATGAGTTAGATATGAACTTAGGTAATTATACCATTTGACATATATTGACATTTGGCATCTCTGGAACAACATCTGGGCTGCAAATTTAAATATAGCGAGCAAGAATTGAATATCAATTACATATCAATATTTTACGATAAGCTCAGTAAAAAGTGCATGTGTTTACGATCGAGCTTCGAAATAAACGATCTCATAGTAAATTGACTTTCAACATATTAGTTTCTAAAAAGCGTCGATAACTGTTAGTGCTCGATGGAGCTCATTTCCACACATGAGTTTAAAGAGTCGATTACAAACGTTTTGATGCAACTACGCATGTGTGATTCTGTTCGTCACAATAGCGGAAGACACGTCGAATGGCTTAGCTGTCGAGATCGATAATTATGGTCACATCGATTACTTTTTACAATCGATGACTAAACAGTAATCGATAACAATTTCGTTCGTCTGTGGGGCCCTAATTCATATTATTCTTTCCACCGCTCAGCAAATACTGCATGTATTGAGAAACAGGAAATCGACTGGATATTTTACAGAACAAAAGAACTACCAGAGATGTTTTATCAGGTGGAGTGAAGATGTTTTAAATATTCCATGCGGTGAGTAATGTCAAAGCGAATTCAATTTTCTTCCTGCACTCGATAAATGCTGCATATGATCAGTCATCAGTGTCTGTACCTTGTGTCTTGGTGCTGAATGAGTAAGATCTTCTGACATAGTTCCGAGAAATAATAACCACTCGCTCTCACAATCTAGTCTTTTACATTTAAAACATTTAAATAACACTTGTTTCTTAGAATCTACGGATTTTCAAGCTTAACATGATTTCCTACTTAGATGATTTCAATGCTGAAAATAGCATCACGACAACTTCGAAGAAACCGTGTGCTGACAAGTCACGTCCACGGAATTCCATCAGTTTCTGAGAATTACTCGAAAAGATAATTAAAACGATTGGAGATGAGCCAAGGTCAAAACTGTTTCAACTGAATAACATTAAAACATATTTGTCTAGAAGTCACATGCACACAGTTTCTACGTTTTAGTTTGTATCCAATTACCAATGCATGTTAATACCTCCTAATGCCTGTGAGCTCTTTGTCGCCTGTCAATAGACATCAAACTAAATATATCTCATTGTCGATTCTCTATTCGCAACAACGTAAGGTAAAATATCAAAACAGATGCTGATATAACGTTTCGTTTATGAAACTAGTGCGAACATCAAGATAAAGAAAGCTAAACTGTTTAGTAGGATCAACAGTACCTGGTAACTCGAATACCGCTAGATTGGCAAGACGCCAAGAGCACTGGCACTAGCACTGTGCGGATGATCATTGACATTCTGCTGTCTTCACGTTTCAGCGTTGCAGGAAGTATGTCACACTAGCACTAAAAATATGTATCTATGCTGGATTTTGTTGTCTGTTGATTCTGTTTTGTTTTCTGTGGCAATTCTTCACCAAGATAACAAACTAAACAGTTGAAGGTACGTCTAGTTTAAAATAGAAAGGTACAACCGTTAATCGTTTCACTTTCGGGTCAATACTAATCAACTCTATTCTTTGCCAAGATAGCGTACTGTTTTTCTTCTTAGTAGATGTTTATTTTGATGGAATACCCTTGGATTAAGCGCATTTAAGCAAGTTTTCTTTTCCTTTACTTTCTAATACGAGTTAAGACCATCAGTGTCCATATAGCATGAACCAGCAGCAAGTGCTTAGGCGTGCAAGCAATTCATGGTTTATAAGGTCAGTACCACAACTGATGTAAGAAATAACAAAAGCAAATAACAGTTATCGTAAGAGAATTGAAGGAGATGCAGACCCATGTTACAGACATTCAAAGATTGGTGGAGGTTGGTTCTTCTTTGCGTTGAAATAAAAGCAAATTGTGTAGTACATCGATAAGCTTTTCTGAGCCGAAAACGAATTCTGTTCTATAACAAAATACTTTGGTGCAAAATGTTATATTTTACGCTTTTTCACAAAATCTCGATAGCTATTAAAGGCGGAAAATTATAAATCTCAGTATAGGTTCAGTAGTGTTACTCGGTCCTTATTAAGTAACGCATACATGGCAAATAAAACAGATTTTAAAACATTTTCTAGGTGGACCTAACACTATAAAGTTTAGAGAATAATTTTCCAATAACGAAAGCTTTATCCGGAAAGGTATATAAGCCTACCTTGTTCTTGATTCTCCTTGGATCCAAGTCCAGTGGAAGCAGTCGAAATCCTTTCAGCCATTTTAAACTGGGTTTGGAAAATGGAAGAACACAAATGGAGTTTATTAAGGTGGAAGTGACTGCATATTTTAATTTTTTAAAAACGGAAATATAACCAAAGATATTAGAAACATTTTGAGATGCTGACGACAAACTTACGATTTTTATTAACGTATTTTTGCAAATTCTTCCCTGATATCTTTTTACAATAGAACTAGAATTTGAAAAAGCTCATACAAACAACGTACGTCTTTCTTGTTCATTAGGCTTATTTTGATAACTTGCCTACAATTCCTGATCATATTTTGTGAGAAGCTGAAGGGACTTTAAAGTTTTATTATCGACAAGGAGCACTTTATTCAAGTGGCACAGAAAACATGGCAGAAAGCTCTACCCAAATATACAAATCACAGATATATACGTTATTTTATCACCAAGTTTGCTGCAAAGGGGTTCAAGTGAACATTGCGAGACATGTGGTGACTACTGAGTTTGATCAATTCTTCTGCTTTTCAGAAGAAAGATTTTAAATGGTATAAGGCAACAACTAAACAGAGCTGGAGCATCTACAGAGTATGGTCAATTCTTCCGGCTTGTCCAATTTGTAAAACGTTATTTGAGTTCCACATAGAAACTAAAGAGAGGACTACGTTGAGCGCGCTCTAGCAAGTAGTCTCATATGATACTAGTCTTGAAACGACATATACACCTTCTATGATGACATCATTCTGTTTCTTATAAACGTTACAACTAGAAAAATATAATTGCAAAAGTGTAAAATGTCACCTGAATTTCCCGAATTCGCAGGACCCGAGATACTAGAGATGAGAGAGCTTTGGAAAACGTGGCTCAGCTTTAGATCGAGGAGAGCAATAACACGATTTGTGTTTCAGGAGAAACTGGCAGAATCGAAAATATCACAAGATGTTTAATTATTTAAGGTGAGCCTTGACCAGATTAGGTATTGTTATTGGCTGATGCACAACTGTCTGACGTAGTTTATTTGCATATTTTCCGAGAACTGAAAACTTGTTTTACAAGATTAAATTGAAAGTTCCAAGAAAGCACCTTTTTTTGCATACGCAGCATCATGTGAGTAACTTCCTTAAAATAGAATGGGTCTGCTGATCAAGATTAATTATTATTTAGCTGATTACCCTCTGATTCGGAAAGATAATATCTGATGTATTGCATCCAGTTAGTATTTCTTTCTAGAAATACAATTTTGCTGAGATATTTCTTTCAGTAAATTGTGAAAATATGTTCCAAGAATTTTATTTGATCAATAATTAGCTGAAACAACTATTTGCATTAAAACATATCCATTTCCTGGAATGCTGAAATCACATGTCTTTGTTGTTTGCCAAGAATGAGTCCCTTCCAAACAACAATGAATTATATTTTTCTTAGAAATAGTTGCAGCTTACGCGCATGCACAAAGGTCTACCGAGGTGTTGGAAAAAAACCACAATCTATTATTAACAAATTAAGCACAACAAAAAGAAAAAAAACCTTGTTGATAGTCTTGCCATATTTCTGAACGAAAAGTGCAAGAACCACTTTCGAAAAAATGGATCTTTCGTTTTTCATTTTATGTAAAGTTTCTTTGATCCTCTAGAGCTGAATAAAATTATGTTGACATTATATTTTGCTGGAGACTGACCATCCTTCGTTAATTATGTATGTGTACTTTGGGTGTTACCATTTGTCATAGATTGGACAGAGGTACGTGATAACTATCAAGATATTTTCCAGGAAATTCAAATATATGCATCTTAATTTCACGAATTATCAAGAGCGGAGATACCAGGGAAGAGAGAGCTTTGGGGAATGTGGTTCGATGTAAGATTGAGAAGGCGGATAGCGTGATTTCTGCCACAGGAGAAACTGACAGAGTCGAAATACAGAAGAATGTTTAATTATCTAAAATAAGCCTTCATCTGATCCAGCTGCGATACCAGAGTCTGATGTTTATTTGCATATTTTCCGAGAACTGAAAACTTGTTTATACAAGATTAAATCGAAAGATGCCAAGAAAGCACCTTTTCTGCATACGCAGCATATTACTTAAATACTTTTATTTCCCATGTAATCAACATTTCTGCATAATCTAGCATATCAATTCCTCGTTCTGACAATTCATTTGAAGATAAATTCTTTCTAGAAATACAATGTACTGAAAGTATCTTTTCCAACATGTTTCATCATCCAAAGGATTTTATTTTACCAATAATAAGCTGCAGCAACTATTTGGTAAAAAGGATATCCATTTCTTTCTCACATGTCTTTGTTGTTTTCCAAGAATGTTCCAATTCCATCTTTCTTAGAATAAGCCATAGGTTGTGCGCATGCACAAAAGGTGTAAGTTGTAAACAATGCTATTAACAATTTAAGCATAACAAAATATTCGCTACTTGCATGCCCAGTCATGTTTATGAAAGACGACTATATACTATTCATTGTACCTTGGGCGTTACCAACTATCACATCAGAATCTATTATTAATACTTTCCAAGAAATCTAAAAATATACCTTTCTTCGTTATCCTATTGGACAAAAGCCAATTGGCAGCCTTACAGTTTCGTCAAACCGGTTTTTCTTTGCCAGATCAATAGCCAATGGCAATGCGACAATTTCCATGTAAATCCCTTTCCTGGCAAGTGCCGACTTCATTTGGTCTTTAAGCTGTGGCTGAAAGAGGTTCACCTTTTTCTACCAACTCGAAGTCGATATCACAGAAGTTCAAGAATGGCACAAATTGTTCACGATAGCGAAACGTTCTTGTTTTCTTCGGAGTCTGTAGGTGAAGGTCATCCAGGTATAGAAATGTTTTATTTTTCTATATCTTCCTTTATAAATGTCGTTTTCTAGTTTCGTCTTTATTATCGCTATGAATAACCTTTGTTTATTGCCACAAAAGTCTTCTGACGTAGTTAGATTTTAAACCTTGTAATCCGGCGATGTTATGATAATTTATACCTTCAGCACAGCTTCGTTGCTTAAAATAATTACCAATTATTACCCGAATGCAGATGACTAGTGGTGATTTTTTTACCGAGTCGCAAATAGTATCACTATGGAATAGCTGGGTGTTCTGTAATATAACTACCTCGTTTATAGCAATAATTTCTGCACCCGAAACACGAGCAAACCACAACGCCATTATGTCTGCAGTTGCCAGGAAGTTAATAGTGCTGAATTGTCCGAGTCTGAGTAGCCAATTAGAGGGCGCAAAAAATCACTATTCACTGGTTGGTTGGGTAGTATACTCAGTAGTTGCTTTTGCTGGTTAGATTTGTTGAACGCGTTCTCCTCTTTGTCGGTTTTCTCACCAGACGTTTTGTTTGTGCAGATAAAATTTGTGATCAAATCTCGGATGCCATACTTGATGCTCATCTTGCCCAAGATCCATATGCAAAGGTGGCCTGCGGTAAGTTAATTCGACTCCAATTCCCCGGCCAATGAAATTTTAAATTCCCGCATGCACATCACTCAACATTCTTGTTTATCGGAACCGTAAGCGCGTGTTGAGAGTTTCTTACAACTTCAGCTTCACACTTGTGAAGGGGAAGAAGCACACCAAAGGGAAACAAGAGGAAGAACAAAGGAATAGAATGTTCAAGACAGCTAGCTTAGCACTACAAAGAATCCCTTTAGAATAGTTTGTATGGTGTAGAATACAAAAGGAATGTTGCAGAGGTAGGGAAAAGGATCTGCAATGTAGAACTCGGACATTTCTTCTCGGCTTCTTGATTATAGCACACATTTTATTTGTGGAATTCCACTGGAATCACAAGGAAACGTTAAGCAGATCAGGATAATGAAATGTCCAAAGTTAATTTTAGTAATATCTACATTGATACTTTCTGTATTTCTTACAGAAACTGGAACAAAGACTGGAATGATCTTTGCTTTCGGGGAAATTACCTCGAAGGCGACAGTGGATTACCAGAAAGTGATTCGCGATACTATCCAGGATATCGGTTATGATGACTCCAGCAAAGGTTTGGCATGACAGTTAGTTGCCTTATAATTTTCCCTTTGCCTATCACACAATTAAAATATTTAATTGCTAAGCTTCCTTTTTTCCCTTCTTATGTGCTTGTTGTCTTCCTGTGTAATTCTTGAACTACCCAAATCACTTGCTTAATTTCTTGCAAGTTCCACAAACATTATCAGTTCTTAGTGTAGACCTTTTTCGATTATATATTCACAATTCTATAATTTATAGATCTGAACGTCCATATAATTATTTTCATTTAGGCTTCGACTACAAAACCTGTGCCGTGCTGACAGCGATTGAGCAGCAGAGCCCGGACATCACCCAAGGTCTTCACTTCGACCAAAGCGATGAAAAAATTGGTGCTGGCGATCAAGGATTAATGTTTGGCTATGCTACAGACGAGACGGAGGAACTTATGCCCATGACAGCTGTCTTTGCTCACAAACTAAACAAGAAATTAGCAGGTAAATAACAAATTATTTTCTATTATAAGTGTACGTTAATTTTTATTTAATATTTAATGGTTGTGTATCCTAACTCAGGGTAGTGAATAACACCGTCTGTCCTTCCTATTTCTCCATTATTTGTGTGGCGACCCAAAGCAAGGCCGGATAGGTACTCCTAATTGTATAGTCCAATGCATGTCCTCAATCCTTGGCTTTTGGGACGAAAATAAAATTTGTAACCAAAAGAATAGATTCCATCGGTACTAGGCAGGGAATACACTGATTTGAAATATATCAGTCAAACGCTTTCTTGTTCGTGTATGTCTATAAAAGTTGGCTTTTTCCCGCGGCAGCAGTCACATTTTATCCTTAATCAACCTTGTGACCGAACTGAAAGTACAGCCACGGCCTGAAACCAACGGTCAAACAGCCTTAATTCATGGTACTGCATATGTCCTCAATTCTTGGCTTTTTGGACGACTTTGCTTTTTCTGCAAAGAACAGAAAAGTTTCCATCACTATAGTAAAAAGGGTACACGCAACATATACCTAATACTTCAAAAGCAAGACTTGCTCGTGTAACTTCATAAAAACTGTCTTTTCTAACAGTTATCTCTTCACCTTGATTAACGTTTAGGCTCTTTTGACTGAAATGAATAGGCCTGGAACGAAAAACTGTTTGCACTTATCCGTCATTGGTGATCACAAACATTTCACCGCCTGTACAATCTACATCTTCTGCAACCTACATCTAACCAAAGTTAGTTATACCGGGAGTAATTCTTGCCGAAATAGAGATGTTGGAAGGCTCCATATTTCTCGATTACTAGTTTAACTTCATCAAGATAAGATTACATGGCGAAGTGTAACGGTACCTTTCCCATAATGCAACAGTCATACATGTTTCTTGCACAACAATCCTCAGTTTGCCAGAGCCAAAACTAGGAAAGCATCTAGTTCTCGTTGAAAGGTATTATCTGTCATTAGGAAGCAGGTCAAAACATATGCCCTCTTTAGGGACCAATTTTGGGGTAGAGAGTGGGAGCGGCCGACAGACACTTCCTCTGGAGCTAAAACCTATTATTAAATACAACCCAATGGTTATTGAATTTCAAGCAATTTGATTGGTTCAATACTCACTGGTTATCAGGTGA
>JAOBYG010403285.1:0-15990 GCA_025403545.1 Epizoanthus stellaris
TGGGAGGAGGGGAAGGAGGAAACGAGATCTGGCAAAATTCGATTGTGCGCGGGCCATGAATCAGGCCCATGCACCAACTGCGTATGCCCAAGTTCCTGTCAACAAGCACCTGAACCTGACCTCATCCTTAAATTTCGTTTTGGAACCAAAACGAGATCTTGGGACGCAATTAGGTGTTTGTTCACGCGAACTGAGCATGCGCAGTTGGTGCGTGGGCCTGATTTGTGGCCCACGCACAATCGAATTTTGCCTTATCTCGTTTCCTCCTCGCCCAAATTTTTGTTCTCGAAAATCCCAAAACGAGATCTGGGAACGAGATCAATCAATGTGAAGTCAACCTTAGCTTCAACGTCAGTATAAGATAGGGACTGTGACAAGGTCAATTGCAGCACTGAAGCCAGTTTATGACAGCAACAAAAAGACAGCACCATTTTGCAACAATCACCACCCTTCCCAAACCCAAGAAAGAGACAGCACGGGTATTTATTCATGTCATCAAGTACCTCACTTGTCTCTTTATTACTGTACAACACTTCAAATAGAAATTTGATGAACTGTAAGAGACCACAATCATAATAACTACAATTATAAAATAAACGACAGTTAACAAAAAGATTGACTCGAACTTTTTTATATAGTTCATTAGTTTACTAGTACAATTTTTTTCCCGCTTTTTCTTTTTCTGTATGTAATTTTCTTTCTTGTGTGTGTGTGTGTTCATCGTGGGTGCCCATTAATGGAGACTTATCTCTGTGGGTACTCCCTGCCACATACGGCGAAACTTGTAAATAAATAAAAAAGAAGAGAAAAGTAAGCATTGAAGAGAACCCGCACCTTTCTTATTTTCTTCTTGAGGAGGACCAGCAGGGCCTGCAATACAGTGTTGGAGAACCGCGGCCCAATAGACACATAATCTGGTGTGTGCAAAACCACATAATTAGTACAAGGCAGGCATCCTCGGAGACTCAAATAGACAGAGTGAGTCATGTGACCCACTGACTTAACAACAATGCTTACATATAACATATATAGGAACATAAGCTATTACATATACTATAACAGTACTAGTATTGGTGCTGGAGTTTTCAAGCTGTATGTACAGAGATCCGTAACAGAACTGTTTCATTTGCCTTGCCGAGATACAATTTCATTGGAACATATTACCTGCACTTATACAAAGGCAGATATAACGTGCACACTGACTAGATAAAAAAAAGCAATATAAAACGGCTGGATGTGTGAATAACAATTTAAAAAATTGCTTGTCCAAGTATGAACTTGTGATAAAAAAAAATACTCTGAAAGTTGTAGAGAATAAGTAAGGGAAACGCTAGAACTGTTGTGATCTACAGCTCCCAGCATGTTTTTATCACAATTCATAGATACTCGCAGCCATACATTTGTGTATGACTTAAATAAAGTACATCAGCTAGCAGTATGGTATGTATAGCTGTTATCTGGCAGCAGACAGTGAGTCCACCCCTACCCTATCTTGTCAATACATCTGATTCCACATACCCAACAATCTCTCGATATCATCCACAATGATGCAGCTCAAGTTGGATTTATCAGCATCGTCAAAAATCTAGAGAAAAATATGAATGAACTTTTCTTACGATTTCATTACTTGTATATGTGTGTTGGTGTATATCACTACACTTCATGTGTATCTAGTGCATCTGCAAGTTGTTATCTGTGAGCTTGCGCACTTCACATACATACAGTTAGCTCAAATACCTATGGTATGTATGCGTGTATGCATTTGTGTGTGTGTGTGTGTGTGTGTGTGTGTGTGTGTTATGGGTGCATGTGTATGAGTTTGAGTGTGCACGTGTGTGGGTGTGTCTACATGCGTGTTTGTGTGTGTCTATATGTGCGAGTGTCTACATGTGCGTGTGTGATTATGTGTAAGTGTGCTTGTGTGTAGGTGGGTGTCTTGTGTTTTTGTTTGTGTGTAGGTAAACCAGTGGAAACAAGGCCGAAACAAGTATCTGGCATGAGAGAGTTCTTATTACTAACATGTGGTTTTATGGATTACATAGACTCAAACTGTATCTTTTCATATCCATAGCAATTTTTTTTAAACTGCCTACCAAGTACTAGATCTCACTCTCAAGACTGATATACATGCCTTCATAGAACAAAGGGTGGATGTATGTACATGTGTGTGTTTGTTTGTTTGTGTCCATATATATTTATTTACGTGTGTGCGTTTGTGTGCCCAAGTGTGTTTACTTGTGTGTTGACTTTGTATACTGTTTATGTGCGCGTGTACTTGTGTGACTGTTTTTGTCAGTGTGTCTGTTTCTGTATATGTGTTTGTTTGTGCTTGTGTTTGTTTGTACGCATGCGTGTTGCGTGCATATGTGTCTTGTATGTGTATGTGTTTGCGTGCGTGCGCGCATGTGTGAGTGTGTGCGTGCACGTGTGTGTGTGTGCATACATGGTTCTTCCCTAATCCCAGTGTAAAATTTAAGGACTTTTCATGAACTTAGGGAGGTTTTCAGAAAATTCATGGTCTTTTGAGTACCTAATTTCCAGAAATGAAAATTTAAGGACTTTCGTGGTTTTTGAGGACCCGTACGAACCCTGTGCATATGTACTTGAGTGCTCGTACTTGCGTTCATATCTATTTGTTTGTGTGTATGTTTGTGTAGGTGTGCGTTTGCATTTGTGTACATAGATATATGCGTGTGCGAGTGTGTTTGTGTATGTATGTATGTATGTGTTTGTGTGCCTGTTGCGTATCTACAGGACAAGTTTAGCCCAAGTACCCCAAGTACCTTTTTAATGGCACCACACTTGGAGCTGTCTGTGAACCCAATCATGTTCTCTGGTGTGCACATCTTAATGAATGGAAAATCAGAGCTCAGTGCCATCTGAACCGCGAGTGCAGTCTTGCCAGTGGCCGGTGTACCTTCAAGTAAACACACCAACGTAAACAATAATTTATTTAGTAATTGACACTACTCCTGTAGGATAACTAATTGAAAGGGAGAAACACATCCACTAAGTGCCCAATGCATTTGTTAGAACGTAACCCCTGCGGGGGGGGGGACTGATGTGAAAATGGATATCATTTGCAGCTCGAGATAGATGAGGCTGACAAGAGATAAACACCATATAAGGAGATACGAGATGCACTGATCTCAGTAAAAAGTGAGGAACAGATATATTGAGAAGACAGATACAGATAAAAGAAAAAAATAACAGAAAAGTACGAAGCCACAGAGACACATACAAAGAGTAAAACAGAAAGTAGGAACACACAGAGACACACACAGGTTGAAACAGAAACACACACACACTGATAAAAGAAAAAGAAAGAAAGTAGGGACAGTCTAGACATACAGAGATAAAAAGTAAAACAGGAACATCCAGAGACACATGTGCAGAGATAGTAGAAAAACAGAGATAAAGTAAGGACACGTAAAGAGAAACACATGAAACAAACAAAATGAAACACTTGATAATCTAGCCAAACTATACTTCCACAGTGTAGCGGTACCTTCGAGCAGGACAGTGACAGGCATTGTCATCTCTTGTACACGGGTCTGTTGTAACAGCAACCTTCCATCATCAACGATGGTCTGAACTTGAAAGCCCCACCGAATAATACCTATGGAACAGAGAAAAAGGAAGCGTTCAATCCATAAGTGATATTTTAAAGCCGATCACTTTCAGTTATAGAAGGAAGGTCAAGGCCCTGTTCACACTATACCGGATAGGTTTTGTGCCGGCACAGATGCTGCACTGATTCTGTCTTGAAAGTGATATACTTTGTATCGGATAGGTTTTTGTGCTGACTAGTGCCATTCCTGTCCACACTATACCAGATAGCTTTCTGTACTGGCACGAAAACCTATCCGGTATAATGTGAACATAGCCTGATATACTTTGTATCGGATAGGTTTTTGTGCCGACTTGCTCCGTTCCTGTCCACACTATACTGGATAGCTTTCTGTACCGGCACGAAAACCTATCTGGTATAGTGTGAACATAGCCTGATGTACTTTGTATCGGATAGGTTTTTGTGCCAACTTGCTCCGTTCCTGTCCACACTATACGGGATAGCTTTCTGTACCGGCACGAAAACCTATCCAGTATAGTGTGAACATAGCCTGATATACTTTGTATCGGATAGGTTTTTGTGCTGACTAGCGCCATTCCTGTCCACACTATACCAGATAGCTTTCTGTACCGGCACGAAAACCTATCTGGTATAGTGTGAACATAGCCTGATATACTTTGTATCGGATAGCTTTTTGTGCCGACTTGCTCCGTTCCTGCCCACACTATACTGGATAGCTTTCTGTACCGGCACGAAAACCTATCCGGTATAGTGTGAACATAGCCTAAAATACTTCCAAGAATGGGCACCACTAACCTTGATACCGTATTTCTTCTATAACGATATACGTTATTAGCCTTACGACTATGTTCCTCAATTATGGGACTGGTAATTAAACATTGCGGGGAAAGGGGGGTTGGAGTACAAACTGTGACATCTTGAATTTTTCTGAACGAATAAAGGGGTGTCTGCAAGAAACAAGGTATCAGAATCATTGGTCTGGCCTGATACTACAAGAGCACATTTTAATCTGAAACTTGCTCCTCTTTTTTTTATCATTTCTGTTCTGGAATGTCTCTCTCTATTTAGATAACAAATATAGTCTTTTGTGGAACGGAGGGGATTAATAGAGAATAGGGCTTATTTACATTGGCGATGTCTGAGAAGGAGAAGGCCAAATAGAAAGCAGTTTCTTTTCACGGCCAACTCAAAGTTCGTGTTTTTATAAAGACAAAATACGAACTCTTAAGTTTTACACTTAAAAGTGTTTGTTGCTCGTTCGCCAGGCCTAAGTTGGGATTGATACACGAATTTTCTCAGCTAAACACAGCGGCAAGTTAAAAGACAGCGTTTTCAATTGTGATCTTGAAATCGTGCTGCTCTGACGGGAAAAATATCACGCAACAGCTACTTCAAATAACACTCATACAGTATGTAAATCCGTTTTTTAATTCACTCACTGTACTTTTTCGCTATATGCAATCAGATCTACAAAATTTCACATACATATTTAAGGCATATAGGAACTGGTATTAATTAATTATCTAAACAGACATCTCTTGTCATGTGGTCTGATATAACTTTAAATATGCTAATTACCGCTAGCGTAATGGCTTGGTAGTAAAATTAACAATAGGTGAGTAAAGACAAAAATAATGAACAAAAACGGAACAATATACATTTTAAGTTACTAAGTTTTTAAAAATGACTGTACGTGCTCCAAGTTGAAAAGTGTGGACGGAACTGGCGTTTACAATATGAGTGGGCAAAGAGTTCCAAATGGGGGACTGTATAAAGTAAATAAAAAGATATAAAGTAAACAATGAACCAATCACAAAACGGATACCAACCAGCTCCCAAATATAGCTCTAGGTTGTCATCACTTGCACCGAATGCCTGTAAAGAACAAGTTCCAAAGACGGTATCACAAACTTTGAAGCTAAAAAGACAGAAATAACAAAGACAATGACAATGAAACCTTAAAAAAGTAATGCAAGGAAATTTGCATCTTATTTTGCCACATGTGTTATTTGTTACCATTTTCTTAAAACAAGTAAAGTAGATTAAGTTACAAATTTATTTTAAAGGAAGGTGAAGTACATGTATGCACTGTCTAGACAATAATCCTTAAAAATGACAGAATTTATCCTCTGCAAAAGCTAGACTTAAATTATTTTAACGCAATTCCCTTGTTTTGAACTGCGCAACTCTACTGTGCATGGCATCAAAATCTAAAGTTGTATCAATAGCATGATCCACTACTATTTGTGCCGCCCACAAAACACAAGACCTTTGGCGACAGAGCGTTCGCACATGCTAGGCCAACATTGCGGAAATCCCCTTCCCCTGGCCATTAGACTTCAGCCAACAGTGGTATCTTTTAAGCAACATTTGAAAACTTACCTTTTTAAGAATGCTTTTAACTGTTAATTTTAACCTTTTAAATTTAATGTAGAGCTAGTCTCGTAGTAATATTTTATTGTAAAGCACTTTTGAATATTTTAATAATTTAAGCGCTATATAAATTTTATTATTATTATTATAATTATTATTATTACTAAATCTTACACACTGTAACCCTTATCTAGCATTGGCAAAGGCAAGTATATTTATCTGTGTTATTTTGGCGCCTTTCATAAACCTTTGCCCCAGTCCCTTCTAAGAAAAGTCCTCTCTTTTCTCCAAGTTAAGATACAACGTTGGTAAACTAGTGTGAAAAGTTAACTGGAAGTTATTTTTAAGTAAATAATTTGATAGGCCTTTTTAAATCTATTGACGCCAAATATTAAGAAAAATTTGTGATTCTGAGCTGTAGCACTAACAACATGGCTGTATTTTTCAAACGGTTTAATCTTACGTTTGATCTACGTTCAATTCAATGCCTTGGCTAAGGACAATTATAATTAACAATTAGAAGATGTTATTTACAAATGCTCAGCTGTAACAAATCTTCATAGCCAGCGCGGACCTCCTCTTTTTAGTTCATTTTTGGAGTTGCCGGTATAAGCTAGCAACTGTGCAAAGTTTAAACGAATTCTCACCCCTGCTTGTTTTCAATGGACTTACATTAAACTCTTTAGTGTTCAAGGCAACAAAAATCTTTAATAATCTCACCAAAAAACTAAAGGCGGGGATTGAACTTCTAAATGAATCTTGATATAGACAGAAGCTCAAAAGTGACAAGTCACTACACCTACCGGTTTGATGTCATGCTCCAGAGCGTGATTAAAGTCCTGAAGATGGATAATAATCTTATCAGCAGCCTCAGGGTCAATTTCAAAGTTGTTCGTCATCTAATCAGAATGAAAGAAGCCATTAGAGGAATCAACCACGGGCATGCAATTACAAGCACGCAATTATGGTTTGTCACATTGACTTTCAAAGGTTTCAAAATAGGTTGTAAAGTTATTCTGTTTTCTTACTCGTATGAATAAGAGTATCAAACCCCACGTGGGCTGTGACAACGACGCACCAGTTTGTAATGTTGCTAAGATGTAAACACTTAATAACAAACGCTCCTGGTTGCAAATGGGCCTTTAATATTCATACTTGGTGCCCGAGTACAGTACCTAGGCACTGCGCAAAACTATGGGTCGTTCAGACTACTGGTGCCCAAAATGAGGAAAAATGAAAACCAACTGTTCTATGAAAATTAAAGGGGCTTGTCGGTAGCCGAATACCTGTACACTTGTGTGCAGAGTGGTGCCCGTGCCTTACGCGGTGCATTCAAAAGAATTAAGAGTCTGGGAAAATACGCCTTTATGACGTGATAGACTTTTTGTGTTTTTATTACAAACCTTGATAAACCTGTTCATGGCCGTAGATTGTGCAGCTCGTACAAGTCCTTCAATCTCAGCACCGCTGAAGTTCTTGGTCTGTGTGGCAAGCTCTTCCAAATCTACGTCAGGCGCTAGAAGTTTGTTCTCCCTCATCTTAGCTGTGTGGATTTCAATGATTTGTAGCCTCCCTTCCTCATCAGGTAAACCTGGACAACGACAAATCGATGAACAAATTTAAAACTAGGGGAAGCAGAATAAAATTACGAAAATGTGTCACGATGAAACATAAAAGAAAGAACAAACATCTGTCAAAAATGTCCGCAAATGAAGGAAGGAACCTTTCCTTAATGTTAAAAGTACTATTAAAAATATCTACTCTTGGCGAAAAGTCTGCTGGACATTTGAAAACAACGCTATCAAACAAAACGTCATATGTGTACATTGGAAGAACACAATCTGTGGAATTACTTTTCCTACATAAGGAATAAAAAAGTATCAGTGAAATTGAAGCAGGAGAGAACTTGAGACAAGAAATAAACTGCATTCATACAAGCCTCAGTTCAAAACTTCTGAATATTCTTTGATAAGTATACAAGATATGTATGTTCACCTATTGGTAATATATGTTACATGGTTTCCTTATCGCAATGAAAATTTACGATATTTCCTATTCGATCAAAATTGTCCTTATCGGAGCAAGAAGGTCATGAGGCCTTCCCTAGGGTTTAAGGGAACATGTGATCATGTTTATTTATTGTTAGGGAAAAGGAATATAGTTGGATTATTTTTAGTGAACAAGGGAACTTTTAGTGATATTTGAGAACAAGGAAAACATTTTGAGGAAAAAAATTGAATTTATTATCGGGGAAGACTTTAATGTCTTCAACTAGTCGAAGCCGAAAATTTGCGGCTATATTGTGCATGACGCATAGAAATATTGTGGTATTAAGAAAAAAAAAGAACCTCCAGTCTACCAAAATAAAATTCCTAAAGCTCGTATTAGAACCAACAACCCTGAATCTAACGTTGACCTAAATCATACTCCTAATAATGGGAATCCTAATCGTTCACACCATGGCAACACTCGCTGCTGGTGACCAAACTTAATATTTGTTTTCACCTTCAGCAGTTACAATACAAAAGAAATGTTTCAACCCATGGTGGAATAACGTCCAGTTGAGCATTATACATTATCATTTCAATAGAGGTTAACAGTTGTGTTACTGAAAACTCGGTAAATGGGCCATCACCTGTGATTGGGCTGACATTAACATAAGTTTGTTATAGGGAGAACTCTTCTGGTATGGTAGTCCTTCACAACTGATGTAAAGAGCTATACCATGTGTGGAAAAATATCAGTTCCAAGAACAAGACGATTAATTATTACCAATCTCTACTTGAACTTCAAGACGTCCAGGTCGAAGAAGTGCATCATCAATGAGATCCTTACGATTGGTCATACCTGCAAGCAGAAAATGATCACGTGGATGCAGAAATTATCGTTAGATTGTAAAAGCAAAATTGGAAGAGGAGACGACGTGGAGAAAGATGTCCAGTAGGAAATGAGTCTTTAACACAGATTTGTATCCAAGATGCTCCAATAATCTACTACAACAACAATTTTATTTAGGTACTGCACATTATAAATTACAAGACAGGCATAAACATTATAGACGGGAAGAAAGTACCTTTACCACCTTTAGAAAATAACCAAGGGGCTAATCGAGTTAGGTGATACAAATTGTGGGTTTGAAATATTTTGGTTCAGTTAAAACATAGGAACTCACAAAAAAGTAACAAAATACAAAAAACTACAAAAAAAGAGAAATTTAGGTGCTAAAATACGTTTGAATTAATTTTGATTTAGGTAGTACTTTGAAGACAGATATCCGTCAATGATATTCCACGTTTTTGAACCAAAGAACCTTACATTAAATTTCCCATAATTTGCACGTACATGAGGGATAAAGAACGATGTTTTGGAAGCTAGCCCAGTGTTATAAGAATGCATTTTGTTTAGTGGGGTGAACAATGGAAGTAGCAAGTTTCACGGACATGATACAATAATTTGAAATTCCTAATTGCTATCCACCTATACACCTGTAGTATACTGAATATGTGTAGTTTGGTAATATATCAAATGAATGATAAGTACAGGTCACCCACCTTAACTGAGGTAAAGGCACTACATGTAGAATCATTACTCACCAATAAGCAACACATTGTTCAGTTGCTCAACACCATCAATCTGAAATAAGATAACGCCAAGTCTGTCAATACTGTACGTCAAATACGGTTACATGTAATTTGAGAAGATATAGTACAGAATGGGAATAAAATGAATGAGAACAACAGAATATGTGAATACTATGTTCCAGAATAACAGGAAAACATGGAACAGAATAACACTTGTTCAACAGAAATGAACAGAATCCACTGTCCTCATTAATATACTGAGCAACGTAGGATCTGATCGTCTGATAATTATGTCATCTTGATTAATCACTACACATGAAACAGTGATCTTTGAATTTTCAGGGCTGTGGGAACAGGCCCGGAAGCTGCCAGACCAATACAGCTCGTGGCCTACCTACAAACTGCATAAACCCGGACCCACCTGGCAGTTTTAGATGCGTTTCCAGCCATTTCAGAGAAGCTAAATTTCAACTTTCGTAGGCAAGCATACTTCTACATCCGGCCCTAGCAAGCTCGCGCTTATAGAACATATTTCATTTCTTTTTACCATTCAGAGTACAGAGTATATCATTGTCCCTACATTGCATGCATAAGGAACTCCATTGTACATGTGTGGACGTACAAAAACATGAAGATCATGTACATACCTTAGCAAGCATCTGATTTACAACCGAATCCTGTACTCCTGTTCCACCAGTCTGCAAAACAAATAGTCATACATGTATATATTACTCAAGAGTCTCTTATTGATTGCACTTCTCAGGAAGATATCATAATATACTGCCAGGAAGTACCCAAAACATAGCGATAATTCAACAAAATGCCAGTTTTCCATTCTCTATTTCTATCCGTGATCAACTTCTAAAATCATCTCTATAACACTACATAATACCAATTTGGACTTGCCTCTATCTTTTATCACATAGATTGTATAGGAAGGAACTTCCTGTCGCAACTGACTTTATTGTACATATATACAAACATAACTTTACTCTATTTGTATTTCTTTGCTATACTACATGGAGTGCCTGTACACTGTACATGTGCACGGTATCCTCTATCAGACTATGTTTATAACCTGGGCTTTTTCCTTACCACTGAACTACATATCTTTATTACAAGTCCCTGAATACAAGCTACTTACATTGTAGGAGTATCTGGACTTGCAGACAGCATCAAACTCATCAAAGATAATCAAATGAAGGCCGCTATTGTCTCCAAACTGCACGGAGTCATTGATAAACAAAATTAGTACATATAACACTATCATTACTGAGGTAATTCATTATGTTCTGTTTATTTTATTATATTTTATAAGCTTCACCATGATACAATGATTACATTCAACAGTTATGACAAAAATATAAAATATGAAACTAAAACGGAAAAAAGTAATGGCAGGGTAACCGCAACAGCTAAAAGCCAATTACAACGGTCCTGGTTGCATGATATAAAAGAAAGAAATGAAAGAAATGTTACAAATATTTTACTAGAAGCAGCAGGAGATTTGGCAAGTCAGATTTCGGCAGGTATTACAATTAGGACAGATGGATTTTCAGGAGCGAGGACCTTCGGGGTCGTAGTTTGCAAGGCAAGCAGTGTAGTATTTCAAGTGATAATTACGCACAGCTACAAGCTATAATCTTAATCACAAATTACTGTATGTATATGTAGTTTGTATGCCTTGAACATATTACTGCACCTATTTATTCTCTTGTCTTCTCACCTTCCGTGTTGGATCCAATCACAATCACAAAATTGAAACAAAAACATACATGTACAATGCGTTCTGTAGAGTGCTTGATACATAGACATGGTACATAGACATTATATGGTGCAGGAGCTGCAGATTGTGGTGCATTTTCTGTATTTCAATCACTTAAATTACATATCAATTTCACAAATGGTTTACAATAATTATAGCTCTCAGTAAAACATTCCCGTTAATGCAGTAATTTACACAGTGACGGTTTATAGATATTGAGGGTAACAACACATTTACATACTGTAATCTTCCATGTGGCCCTCACCACAATAACAACTCAATGAACAGTTTGAAATTACCAGGCTTGAACTTTAGAACTTTAGCTCCGGGTAAATACTCTCATTCATATATAAGTAAATACCTTATTACATGAAATTTTGGAAACACCAAATTTTCAATTTATCGTGATTTGAAAACAACATGGAAATTTAGCGATGTGATTTAAGAAAAATGTCATTTCAACATGTGCAGAAATTTGTCAAAGCCAATTCTTTGAATTGTGTTCTCACAGTTTGTATTCTATCTTGTACCAAGTCACATAAAGCTGCGTATATTACAGTTCAGGTGTCAGTTTCGTGTGCACTTGTATTTACTGAGTTGCAATCATTAAAACAAGAAATAAAAAATCTGCCCTTTGTTTATTTTTAGCTTTCTTCACATCTGAAAAGATCTTTGATGAAAGTTTTCATGAAATCGCAAAATTTAAGTGACACAGTTTTTACAATTTATTCAAAATCACGAAATTAAAATATCGCAAAATGTCACCATCTGAAATCACGAAATTAAGTTGTCGCACAAATTTCAACTGGCACTACAAAGAACTATACACATACCTTCTTCTGTTCGTCCTCTGCTTCAGCAAACAGTTTCCTAAGGAACAGAGCAAAACAAATATTACTTGTTGGAACAAAGAAAATCCACAAAACCACTGTTGTCAATGTTCTCAAAAGTATAGGCTAGCAATGGTATGTCAAACCTTTTAGAATCGCTTTAATTTGAGATATTACTGCAAACTATAATTAAACCCTCTTATTATAAATCCTATTATTTGAGTAAATTGACAAATACTCAATGTTCAAATACTGATCAAAATAATCGATAAATTGATTCTTGAAGAAAATAAACTTGTATCTAAATGTTGACTTTAATAGCCAGTAAATGTCGTCTCAGCTAGTACAGCCGACTTCTGAAAGCCACATCATAGTATTTCAATTTCGAAATGCATATACGCACCTGATGTTGGCCTCAGATTCTCCAACGTACTTGTTCAAAACCTCTGTAAGAGATACAAAAGTAATTCAATAAGTACCAAAATATTCCAGCTGGGTCATTTATAAATATGTACTGTATAAAGTAACATCACCCACAGATAACGTGTCAGGAGAAGGACTTAAATTCTTAGTTACACTCCTTTCTTCCAACTGAAGGATGAAACATTTCCATTCTTACGACTAGCATTAAAGCTGAGTTAAAAATTTGGAGAAAAGTATTCCTCAACTTTTATTGACCATCATCCACAATGGCAAACGAGGTCTATAGAAAAGTAGCAAAAATCCTCAAGATAATTTCTTTACTCTCTTGAAAATTGGAGAAGGTTCATATTCGATGAAAGTAATAGAAATGACTACAACTCTCACTGACCCTCGTAACAATTATAATAAATTCAAATTCGATGAGAGCACATGAGATGAGAGTGCATAAAAGTCGATGAGTTGACGTGAGTGCATGAAAGTTGACAGTCGATGACAGTATCGAGTCGATGAAGGCAAATGATAAGTTGATGAGTGTGCATACATAAATGTTTGTTTTATCCAGAGAAATTTATATGAGTTATATACTTTTGTATAATTTTCAACTGGTAATTAAAAAGCCTGTAGGGTATCCAATAGGTTATGCACGTGCCCAAAGTCCGAGATGTCAATCAAAGAGGGAACAAAAATCTTACCTGGACCACTGATGATCTTTGGTTCACGTGTATTTAGCATTTTACCAATCTGTCGTGCCATCAGAGTCTTTCCAGTTCCTAGAGTGCGTAAATAATCAAATTAGGGCCTGTCCACATGAAGAAGGGTAGCCCTCCAACACGGGATCTCACCCTGCTAGAAGAGTTACCTTAGATTGTGTGCTTCCTAGTTCCTTTAATACTTTAATATTTTAATGATTTACTGCTTAATCAGTATAAACTATAGATATAAGGAGGATAAAAACTATAATAACAAATAATATAAAAATATAAACAGAATATCTATGAACACGCAAAAAGAACTATAAATACAAATATAAATATAAAGTATGATCTAAGAGCAGTTTGTGAATTTACATCTGAGGCATAACAGTATTTTTAATCCACCCCGGTAGATATAAAGTAGGGTCACCCTACATGTAATTAGAGTGTTACCGGCTATCTGCTGGCCACAGTAACTTTCTACATGTCCTATTATTTTTGTGTACTTAGTCAATGTACATTGCAAATGGTCCAGATACATGTTTATGCAGTGTCACCCTGCTACCCGGCCAGGTGAAGTTGTTGAAAGGCAGTTTTGTTGATATACCTGTACAAACAATTTATAAGTTATGAATACAAACAATGAAGACAAAGTGGAGATTTAGATTTTGCGTGATAAATATGCAACTAAACTTGTTTCTACAAACTGTTGTTACAAGGTACACAGATCAGGTTTCTTAACCCTGGCATACCAAGTCTGAATGCTCTGTCTGATTCTTGCATTTTTCCAGGGTAACTCTACTAGTCCGAGGGTTATCCCAACTCCACACAAACAGACCACACTGACCATCGTTGGCCCAGTCGGTAAGATTTCCTACTCCAAACCAGAAGGTCCCAGGTTCAATCCCCGGCCTTCCTGAGGGTTGTATTTGTATATATGACCTTCTTTCAGAACACTGTCTGTGGACAGGGGCGCTAAGCCCATAGTCTCAGTCTCTCGATGTTCTATCAGGTGAGGGGACTTAAGAGAACCCACGCACTTGTTGATAAGAGTAGGCTAAGGCCGGTGTTATGGTCTGTCACCTACACGCAGCTTATTCAATCCAGTTATAGGCTGTGCTTCGAGGTCACACATGGGGGAAGAGGGGCCTTATATGTGCTTTTGGTTCGACCTAGTGAACTGTGTCATTTGTAATTCAGCTCATTCGCCTGCAAGATTGACAATAAGCCCAACACACTACTGATCATGTAGTGCCTAATAACTACAAGTAAATACAGTTACTGATTCTTGAGTATCCATCTGGCTTATTCCCCAGGATACATCCAGATTGTTTCTAATCTCACTCCCCGTTGGGCAGTGATTTCGACGAGTAAGGTGATATTAAGCAGTCGTACCTGGTGGGCCATGCAATAGAATTCCCTTCACATGCTTTAATCCTGCAGAAGGACAGAAATTGTTCTTTTAGTTAACACAAACTCAGTCTAACTAAAATCAAACTAAACTCGTTAAGCAAGAACTGCAACTGACCTAACTTCTGAACAACTTCAGCTGGAAATAATCTTGTAGCAAATGCTCTCCTTACTATGTTAGAGAATTCCTGCAACAAAAATAGAGATACTTAAACAGTACTACAGGGTGCTTCCCCTGATAATCAGTATACATTTGGTTCTTGAGGACCTGTACGAACCCTGGTATTATTTAGTTACGTGAAATCAGCTTGCAAATTTCGAGGGTATACGTTTTTATTATTATTTTGTTCCAAGCTTCTTTCTTGCTTTTTTTTCAAAAAATTAAACTTGTGGTCACAACTACATTTTGGTTCTACTGAGATTGATCTTGAAACCAAAAATGGGTATAGTATGTTTCTTGCCATGGAGGTGGAAGGTTTTCCATGTAGATGATGTTTCGAGTTCTCAGTAGTTACCTAGCTGGCCTGTTCATCAGTTCTCCATTTTCACATTCACCATAATGCATCCTGATTTTGGAGTACGTGTCCATTTGATAATGTTCTCACAGATACCTCCTGGGAAAACTCTGTTTACCATTTCTTGCTGTGCTATCCCCAAAACACAAAGCATTAGGGTAATGCGAAAATGGTCAACGTAGAAAAATATAATCATTTTTCAAGCTACTCTTCCCGAGTTTACTGAATTTTGGGTACTTGCATCTTGATCTTTCTTAGCCAGACCTGAACCAGGCGTTTACCCTCCTTAATCCCCTTATTATGAATGTTAGAAACACCACAGTTGGTATGCTAACTGATACGTCCCCAATGTACATGCATCTCATGTAATTACTAATCCCATTTGTGACACCATTATGTCTCCAATCCGCAATTCTTGATTACGAGGCTTCAATTTTGGACTTTTTAATGATATCAGAAATGGCCTTAATTGATTCCAAATTTACCAGGCTTTAAGAAATGACAAAATGCTTAGCAATAAACCGTAAGAGAATTACATGCCTTCTCATTCTCAACAACAAAATGGTTGCTGTGGCAATCGACAGTATTAATATCACCAATATCAACTCATAAGATGGTCCGTTACCAAATTTTAAGAAAGGTACAAAAGTTTGAAGGTGATAAGTTTCCCCGTTTTGGAGTAATTATGTGTACAGGTCCATGTACATAGCAAATGTACTATTTCCAGATCTACTGTAATAGACCGTTTTCATAACTCCACCCTTCCGGCATGGAAGTGAGGCTAGTGTTGCGTCGCTGCACGCTCTGGC
>JAOBYG010404396.1:0-15989 GCA_025403545.1 Epizoanthus stellaris
TGCACGTTCTCCATATCTCATTTGTGTAAAAGCTCTTCCTTTTTAACTTGGTGAAGAAAAACCAGCTCAGAGCCAGTGTTGCTATTCCGATCTGCAATGAATGACTCTTTTTAACCCTCGAACGACCGGGGGGGCGGTCGGGCAATAGGACCCCCCATAAAGTTTTTTAACCTAAAATTTGTGTTGTTAAAGCAATTGCCACGAAACGTCCTGTGGCTGTAGTCTAATAAATAAGACATCGTTTGCTACTTATTAGACGACTTCAACTTTCGTAATTTATACAGACTATATTATGCAAATTAAACATTGCTTCAGAATATTGCCAAATTTTGTAAAAATTAGTGGTTTTGACTAAGAATTTTAGGTCTTCTTTCCATTGATTTTGCTAAGAATTGGTCAAGATTTCAAAAATAAAAAAATCCAAGATGGTGGCCAAGATGGCGGACGTTCAATTTGAAATGTTGTTACCATAGCAAAACTGATTAAACAATATATGATTATTGCCATGGAAACTAATTAGCTAGGTCTAAGCTAATTACATGTCAAATACCAAGGCTTTATCTTTATCCATATGGAAAATTTTGGGTGGTGCCACAATATGTTACAAGAAATACGTTGGCCGTCCGAGGGTTACAATCAACGTAATAATATTTGATTTGTTAGACACTCGGTTATTAATCTTACTAATATAATAATGTTGTTATATATATAATGAAGATAATTGATTTGAACTAATTGAACAACATCGCTTATGCCAGAAGCATTGTAAAGAATGTTACTTTTTGTAAGAAGATCATATCGTAGTGTTATACGTACAAACTTACCTTTTCACATTGTAGTTGGACAAGTTTCATGTAGCTGTTGATTACCTGGATAACAATGGATAAAAAATTGCTGCAAAATGAGATCTATCGAAAATAAAGAATTGTATATGAAACAGTTTTCTTTATTTTATTGTTTCTTATTTTATTGTCTCAGTAGAAGCAGTTTTTACTCATAATGTTAAATTAGTATATTATATACTTGTATATATTAAAAATAAACAATTCCATAACGTCTATCAAAACCAATCTTCAATAGCAAAGATCTGTGCAAATATTTTATCAGTTAAATTAATTTATGTTTCTATATTTTAATATGTAATATTTTGTATGTAGTTGATTGATCCTTTTGATTATATTTATTTCAACGGATCTTACCTCGTCATTTAACCACTGTCCATCATTTAGAGTCTTTAAATCCTTCACTGTTAGGTTTTGTGCGATTCTGTACTCATCGCCTCTACGAAGAACATCTTCGATCTAACACATGCGGAAAGGTAAAGGTGGTCACGAGCGAGTTTAAATTTACCCCCAAACGTTGGGTTTTTTTTGCAAAAATTGTTACTTACCTCTTCTTTCTCTCTCCTAACCAATGCGTTTCTTCGTGTCTGCAAATTTAAAGAGGGGATCAGGGTTCAGAGGGGATCTAAAGTTCATTATGTTATTTTATCTATACCTGTTTAAAGTGTCTTATTGTAGTTGTATAAATTTCAAACCTCAAGTTTCCTGTTGGATTTGACTTCACCACCAAAGTCCACTTTCCGTAGCCGGATCTCCTAATGTGTACAATTCAACAAAGAAATACAAATATTTGTTTGGTTCCAAGTTTGAAATGGCGATTGTCAATATAAGGTTATTAGTGATATTTTCAATTTGCGTGTCGAAGTCTGGTTAAATGTGATAATGATTGAATAATATTTTACCTGCGGCCTCTCCACTAGCTTGTATCTTAACAAGTAGGCATTTTCCTGAAAGATAATCCGTGAAGACATGTGACATATATAAAAGAGGTTACATGAACATAATAAACATTTTGCTAACATCCCAAGAATTTGTGAACCTTGATTTGACATCAACACTTGCTATTTTAGTGATCATGAAGGCATATATTTATATGTAAAGAGAAAAACTGTATCTCCATCGTGAACTACGAGGTTAGCATCTTTTAGAATCACAGGATATATTATATGTCATCTGAATATTTTGTTATAAAACCAGATTACGTACCCTAACAATCTTAGTTGCGAGGTAAGCATTGTCCTTAACAGTGACTTTGGTGTCATCCATCAGATTCCACCTGTCATTTACTTGGCAAAGTGACGTATCTGCATGAGAAGAGATGGATGCGCACTGTGTGTCCTCATGTGATAGTTTATTTGCATATTTGCTCTTTTTGATCTATTTCACTATTGTTTCCTTTTTTCAAAACTTGGGTTAACGAGAAATCCCAGTTACCGTAGATTTTAATTTATTTCTGAATAACGTTTGTGAAGATTCCTTCGATTTTAGAATTTCAAATGTCAAGCTGGTCATTGTATTCTTTTTAGAGGTAGCTTGCTTAACCCATAGAAATAATAACTATTCTGACTTATGAAAATAAAAATGTGCCATAACTATTTTACGTTGGTGTTAAATATACTTACAATGACCTGAATGTACGGAGTTTCCCTGATGGATCTGTTGAAGATATATAAATGCTGTAAGATACTCATACACTTGTATATTCACATGTCAAAATATCCACATTAGTCATGAAACTAAAATTTATGATCATATATTGCAGGAAGTACTTCATCAAACACAAGTGTTATAAACTTCCTGCTAGCACCTTTCAGTCAACTTACAATTACTGCCTCAAGCTTATACTTGTATACATCATGTTTACCCAGTACTTGTCCAGTCACCTCTGACAGCTCCAACGTCCTAATAAAGTGACAAAAACGTACTTTCGAACTCTGCACGTTTCAGACGATTAATAGTTTTACTTCAGTTTTAACAAACAACCAAAAAACCCAAACTTTACAATAATTTATCATAATGTGCTTGTTACTAGTTAATCAATTGGATCATTAAGTATCACTATTGTACCTACCGATTCAACTTAATGTCGACCTTGTCTTTAGTTGTCCTTTCGTTTTGTTGGTGATAGCGGTTTAGCATCACAAACAATGTTTCTGGTGGAACAATCAATTTCTCCTTTCTTCCCGTCAAACGTAATGCGCTGCAGTTACTACAGGCCCTACATAATAAATCATATTCCATTTTAGGCAAAATATTCGAAACCACTCTATGCAGCTGAAGCATAAAAATATTTTTATCTTTCACTATACTTTTGTTTCAAACATATATGTTTGCAAAGTAATCGCTTGTTTTTGTAATTTCCAAACACAAAACTCTTTGATCGCAAACTAAAAAGAACTAAATTATTAATATACGTTTTTTTAATTTTCAAACGATCAGTTAATTCAAGTGTACAATGCTATGTATCAAAGGTATATAGTGGAAATGTTACTGTTGGAACATGTAAATAATACGTAAGGACGTGTAGATAATACGTAATGGCATGTCGATATAATAGGTAAGGACAAGCAGATCATACGTAAGGACACGTAGATAATAAGTAAGGACGTGTAGATACTACTTGATAGCATATAGGTAATACATAAGGACATGTAGATAATACATAAGATAATACTTTATATCTGTAAAAGTACACATAAGTAGCAAACGAGCAATAGGAGCTGAGACAAGTTGTTGCAACCGTTATATCACTTGTATTACTTACACTTTGTTTCCGTCATCCATGACCTCATCTTCAAAGTATGCAGCAAAGCAATCTTCTATGCTGGAACAGTGTGTCACTGGTAAATGCAGGACATGGAATGGTTCTATTTTTGGAGGAGCCTATGAAAAAGAACGAGTATTTGCTAATATCTGTTTTAAGTTACTAAATTTGATCTTGGCTTGATCATTCGTTTACTTTTTATAAACAATACTTGTTATTAAACAACTTTAAAATTACTTCAGAAATTGCCGTACTGATTATCGAACAGCTTTAAAATCATAGAGAGAAGCTTTAAACAAAAACGAGTTACATTTTCCGCCCTCTCTTCCCTCCATTAATGCATTACATGGTGAAGGAAGTTACAGAAATAACCATATCCTAATCCCCTTCCACTGATAAATTTCCCCCCTCGTCACTGGTTATTCACTTCTGAGAAATAAAGAAAGATCGACTGATACTGATTTGTACACAATGGAGACAACCATTGTTGTAATTAAGCGTATGAAAAAGAACATTTCTGATTTGTATATTTGTACAAGTAGCATAAACGAAATTAAATAAGTAACGAAAACACCAGAGAAGCATGTAGAAGTTTTTTTGCAAGGAATATAAAGCACAATTCAGGCTTTCACAAGTGCACTCGATAATTGCTATAATTAAGTGCACTAAACAATAAACAATTTACTTGTTCTAAAAAGAGACATAAAGGGTAATATTACCTGTTGATCACAGTGAAGACATGTCTGGTAGTTTAAAATCTGTCCAGTTATAATATGTCTTCCTGGTAGCTGAGAAAGGAAATTTGTACAATTCGAAAATTCAATACATTAAAAGATATGTAATGTAGGTATCTACCTTCAATTATCTGTAAATTGATTTATCATAGTCACGAGTCATTTAAAAACATCCCTCATGACAATGGTGATAGGTATAAACATCGTTTAGAATGCTAATGCGGTCCTCAAACAGTTCAAAATCACATGTGGTAAATCCTGTATGCAGTAAATAGCAATAAATGTACCCATTGGGTACGTACATTTTTAACTTTAATGATAAATGTATACGTCTTGTCACACCCAATTATTGTTCACACGTTACCGACTGCAAATATACAATAATAACTACATCGAGCTTTACCCAAAACGGTTTGAAATCGCGTACCGAAAATAGTTTCATTTACCAGAAGCGGATCCAACCGAGAAAACGTAAAGTTGACCTAGAATGTAGAGTTATTTTGTGCTGCCTATGAAGGCGGACTACCGGTGATCCTACAAACAATAAAGAAGTAATTTTAACTCTTACTCCAAGTAAATTTGACATGTTGGTTGAAGATGTTGCTTTGTAAAGTACTCAGTTGTGGTTTTTACCTTAGCAAATATCTCATTAATGAGGATATTGAGACATTCGTGGGCATCTTGCTGCTCACCACCTTTGAATAGCGTGTTGATATCACCCAGGCACACCTTGGTTAAAGGAATAAAATATGTTTTGCATTTTAACATTAGTAATAGGTCAAACGACTTAATATCAGGTTTCATTATTGTATTCCAATAGAACAGACAACCGCTTGTCGCTGCAACAAAAAGCAAATCATAACTGATAATAAGTAGAATACCTAAAATGTGTCAGCAATTCTTCAATTTGTTACCGACGAAGTTAAAAGACACGCAAACAAATACATATAGGTTAGCCAAACATCAATGTTACATACTAAAACATCTTGAGTACAAATGGGGGAGTTTCCAACTTGCGGCAACTGTAGTTCACTGAAGATGTCAAGCAACGATCCTACTTCTTCTTCCCTTGGTTCAATGTGTTTCCTGCTTCGGATGCCCTTTTCGTTTCTTCCATACAAGTCTGCAAGTTATTTATGATAATAACCATGAATGTACCTATTCACTTGTTAGCATTCGTTACAAGTGCGTTAAACTCTTATTATAAAAAGCAAACTGTAACTCTCTACGATAAATTATTGCTTTAGTACAAAAATTCGATTCACATTTTCATTGTTTGCATCACAATACAATACAATACAATACACTGCAATACAATACAATACAATACAATACAATTGAATACAATACAATAGAATACAACACAATAGCATACAATAGAATACAATAGAATACAATAGAATACAATGCAATGCAAGGCAGGGCAAGGCAAGGCAATGCAATTGCAATGCAATGCAATGCAATACTTTATTTATTTATATAATGTGGAAAGCATGCTTATCAGTACTTGCTAGCTTACAGAGGTTCCACAACCTAAATACGACTAAAACAAAATCCTAATTAGAACAAAAATGTGTTTAAAGTTAGTTAAAGTTAGTTAGTTAAAGCAAGTTTATTTAATATTGTGTTCACACTGACTAGCGTTGCTTGCAGACAGTCTACTGTTTCATTAACGTTCCTTACATACCTAAGAAGTTTGTTACTACATCATCTCTGGCCAGCAGCTGCAGTGTTGAGTTGAGGTAGCAACTCGAGGCGCTATTAGTTAGACCTCTTCCAATTGCCAACATCCTAACAAACGAGGCAGACCATTTTTTTTACTAATTTTTCTGCATTTTGCTATTTATGAAGCCCAGGTTTTTTTATACAAACAAGATTTGTGTATTCACCATATCTAACTGGGTACCATCAGAGGTAAATCGTTAAATGCATTAATAATAATAATAATAGTAATAATAATAATAATAGTAATAATTGAGTGTAGCAACTGAAAATTGATGTATGGTATTAAATTGTGATTCTATGCAACTGAATGGAATGAGTACATCTATCAGCAGGTCCTGCAGCCTGCAGATATTGTTGCAGTAAAAGTAGGTTGGCAGCACTCCACTTGCGATACTAACTGCTAGTAATAAAAATAATGAACGCATAAAACTAGATCACCGAGCTCCATGCGTTTACAGATAAAATGCTTAATATATAAAAGGCGAGCAACGTTATTATGGATGCGCTGAAGTACCATATATATGACTGTTACAATAATCCTAGATAGATATTATTATAGGATGTACTACGCAGCTGTTTCAAGGTTTTTCTTGACACTTAGTTTATTTACTTTGGTTTCATTAGTTTCGTTAACTGGTTTCAACTTAAGTAGTTCCTAGGTGTTTAAAATATCACATAAACATGGTAAACATTATACATTAAACTAGTTCTGTTGTGTAGGTTTACACAGTTTTAGTTAAAATTATAATTATAAACAAATGATCTGAAACTTTTGATATGAATTATTTTAAAGTTAAGTGTACAAGTATTACCTTCTAAAATGTGCTCCAGTTTGATGTTTCTTTTTTGCTTTCTTGCTTACTGCATCTCCTTTGCTTCTGCATGAAATTAGGAAAAAAACAAATAAAGCAAACAATTTTTCGCCTCATTATTTACACCCTTGCCTAGCGGCTCGGTAATTACCCACTACTACTCACCTAGCTCAACTTCGGGAATAATATTGTTATAGTACCTTCTGAGTTTTTGTTGTCTCTGCTGTTTCGCGTTTGACGTCGACTTTCGCTTGGTTGCGTAACCTGTGCCCCTACAATATAAAATAGGTTATCATCTGTTATCACTTTGTGCTACATATTTTGAAAACACAGTTCCATTAAATAAGCCAGCATTTTTTCTTGGTTTATAACTTGTGTTTATATCACCAAAGAACTATAAATAATATTCATCATTGCATCGTTTTCACTGGCCACTTAGAACATTTATGATCTCGACGTTACACTATATGACTATCATATGGTGTAACGAAGGGGATTTGACGTTATGAGCGGCAACAAAGGAAACAAACTGAATGCCATAGAGTGAGTTTCGTATAAGTTTCAATTAACTAAAAGCTATAACATTACAATAAATTAAAATTAGTATTATATTCCGCCAGTGAGATGGCTGCAATATGGCGGGAAAATGTAACACGTTGCAAGGTTGTTGCGCCAATATGCAGTGCTCGCGCGCACGAACGTCTTGTCTTGTCATTACTCTGAAGCGTGATTGGCTAAGAAACAATAGTGTTATAGCCTCCTTTCGTGATTCGCTGGAATTAAAGTGATGAACCAATGGAATCACAAAGTGAAGAAATTGAAAAACAAGAAATAACTTTTTCCACACTTATGCGAATGCGCTTTATTGCTTAAAATTTCAAATCCTGTTGTTAGCATTTTTCAGGGGAAAAAAAATCAATACCGTATTCGAATAAAGAAGTACTTTTTAAATTACCATTAATAATGCTATAAACTGACCGGTATAAAATGCTTGCTTATTCCTACGATATATACTCTATTTTATATATATTCTATTTGTTTTACAATAATATCATATTTATTGATTGAAAATAACATTTAATATATCTTGTATGTTACCCTTTCTGCTGTTTCGACGAAACTGTATTTTGTTTTGTCTCCCTTCTTTTTCCTGCCGTTGTACGTTCTTTCTTGTCTACTGAAGGATTGTCAGGAAATGACTGTAATGGTGCACGCTGAAAACGACCAGTTTTGTTCTTTTCTGAATCTGTGAGTCTTGACTTGGTTTTCTTTCCCCACTTCTCTTCCACCAGTTTACTGTTTTTCCTGAATAGGTCGTCTTCCAGATTGTTCTGATCATCCTGTCATCCAGTGTTAAAAATTCCTAATTATACTAGTGTAAACATATGTAATAAATAGAAACAATACATTGATTGTTTTTATATAAACATTTATTTTTATACTTTCTAAATATATAAAATATAACAAATTATATTCTCTTTTACGGTCGAATAATGTTTTCATACCTCACTCTCATCTCCAATGTGGTTGAGGGACCTGTTAATCCTTTTCTTCTGCGCATTACCTAATGTAGGCATCTTGGGAAAAGGTTAATGTCATGAGAAAGATTTAAGATATGTTATTCATCTATTTGCCCCTAAAATTATTATTAGCATTATTTATCTGGGCTGGACCATTTTTGTTGTTACGAAGGCTGTGGGTGGGGATCGGTCCCTCTCTTTAACTTCCTTATCATAAATTTAACCAAAATCATAATTCGTAGATTAGCTAATTAGTCCAATATGTACATTTTAATAATTAGATATTTTAATTATTACGTCATGTGACAATAAAAAGACATAATCTTGGATTTAGGATGACATCAGAAAATCGCCCTAATTGATTTGAAATTAATTTCAAACACCATAATTGACCTTAAAAGCTCTATGCAAAAATCCGCCGTAAATTAATTTTGAAAAAAGTTCTTTTTTGACAATAGTGTCAATCATAAACGTGGTTGCCATTACAATATAGTTGCTTGTAGAGCTATGCGTTGCACATCAAATTGGCCGCCAATAAATCTTGTGAAAATGATAGCATTTCCCGTTCATGAATAGCAAAACAACACGCCCTTGGGGACCAATCGTCCCTCTCCACAGCCCACTGAGTTAGGGCGTAAATTGTTATATTATTGAAGTCTTAAGCAGCTTATGACTACAACAAAATGCAAATTCAAGTAAATTAAAGATCCCACAATCCATTTGGGTCTTCGTATTGCCCAATGTGTTTTATGCTTCGTTCTCTTAGGAAATAAACCTTTTTTGAAATAGCTGTATATAATTTGAACAGCAAATTTGTTAAAATGATGTTATAGACTAAACCTCTCCTCCACTCATGCGCAGGACCCACTTGAATTAGGTTTGGCTCTAGAGTGGATAGACATCGGATTCAAACGATATGTTTAAATCGCTGAACTAACTTGCATTGAAAAAGGGTGGACTGAGTACAGGTAATATATACCACAGGTATAACGTATTATTTCCGAATGGTTAATGCTTTCTCAAAACACTGTATTTAACAATTATTCCCTGAAGATTTTCGCTGAAGAATCATTTACCAAGTTGCGAAGTGGCAAGGTAAATAACGACCGCTAGAAACCGATCCTGAAATTTGCCCTGTGTTTTTTGTAGCACATGCGACGCCGAAATTAACTGAAATCGTGACAACTGTGTGATTAGTAGATAAAATTCTGAGGTCATAGATTTATTGACATACCTTAGAATTCTTATGTTTCATAGCAAACCGTTCAGTGAACAATCGTTGCCTTCCAACAAGATTACGATACTGTTTCCTCACAAAGACATCAGAACGGAAGCGGCCCTTCTTTTGGAAATCGTCTACTTTGACGATTTTCATCCAACATTCTGCATGGGCATTGCAACTTCTAGTAATTTCATGTACAACCTATGTGATACAGAAACTATCAGACATTTTGACGCAAGTTTCAAAATTTCAAAATTTCAAAATTTGATCAGTTATTAACGTGAACTTTATTGAATTTACAATGGATTTTCAATCTGGGAATTTTGCATATAACTAAATAAATATCTTGATATTATTCAGTGTATAGCCAAACTGTTGAAGTCCAAACACGTGTTGTGTTAGCTTTGGTTAATTTTAAAAAAACCCACATTTTCGTCATATTGATATTGCGTATAATGTTATGTTTCTATGGTGAATGATGTAGTATGTGGTTGTGACTACTAAATCAGCGAAATGATATTTTACCTTGCATGTTGCATCTTTTACATCACTTGTACCCACTGTTTCATCCAATGGTATCTCCGTGAACCGACTCAAGTCTCCTGTGCACAAATAGGTAATAACATTATTTCTCAAAGCAGTATTTCAACTTTAACTTTTAGAAAAAGAAAGAGAGGGTGGTTGGAGAAGCTGCTTTTTTCATACATATTTAAGAAACGGTAAGTGTTTTACTTTTGTTACCGTTGTACAAGACTTGCGACAATATATTATCAAATTATTATAAAACTACTCTGAAATGTAATCACGAATTTTTTATGGTATTTCAAACTTTTCCTTAGCAACCAGAAGAGTTTGTGTGCAAATATAGAGCTGAACAACAGATAGGAATCCTTAAAATGGACAGCTAGCAAATTTTTTTCTGCCCTGTCATTGGGAAGTAGCTAGATTTCACGTCAAACTGCAAGATTTTACAAGAAATTAACTGCGGACAATATTATTAGGTCAATATTAACTAGACAATCTATACGGTTGTCATGACAACCATCGCATTGATTGACACTGAAATTCTGTATTTACTTGGTTCAACCCTATCATACCCCCGGGGGGGGGGCCATGGGCCGCCAAGTGATTTATTTAGCATAACTTTGGAACACGTTGCATGCTACATAAGCGATGAATTTTGTTTTCATTTTGTATTAGAAACGAACTGCAGTCAATCTTGTTCGCTTCCCACGTTTGTTCAATGCTCTAATTATGCTATAAGTTCATGCTACATATTGCTAAATATGTTCAGTTAGTCTAAATTTGAATTCCATACACGTGGTGACAAAGGATTATTACTACAATCACATCAGCAACAGCCGGTTTCTGAATGTCACAGATCTCTATAATAAGAACCCTACGGAGTTTAAATGGAAGTAAAAAAATGTACAATAAAGTGCCCTCATTCATATGGCCTTACTGTGGTTTCATGCTCTAAAATTACCTAAAAGTAGACCAGTCCAAAGTGGCAACGTTGGTAGATATCGTCGTTGTAACATATCCAATGCAGCTGGAACAAAATATTTGTTCAATGGCTCATCAAAATCGCTGTCATCGTTTTCTGATTGGGACGGTAACAAAACGGCATCTAATACGAAGTCCATTCTTATTTTGAAAGGACTCTTTCCTGACAGAACATGGTACGTCTCTTCATCAATGTCATCAAGTGGTTCATCCGTTTCATCACAAATAGGGGATAGAGAACCTGCGTCACCCTCTGAACATGCATCTATGTCGTCACATCCGACACCTTCGATAGCATTCTTCAACCAATCATAGGAGACACGCATTCCAGTCGTAACATACTTGCTATTGAAAACAATTGCCATATGCTTAAGAACCTTTTCTATGCGTCTCAGGGATGAACCGTTTACAATTAAAGCAAAGCAGTGCAAGAAGAATGTAAGCTGGCTTCCATTGCATCTGTAAATAAATAAATAACATATATAAAAATTAAGTATTCAATAATTATTTTTAGGCTATGGTTGCGGTGATTGTAGATACACTTTTGTTATACTATATTTTAAATCAATTGAAACTTACTTCCAAAATCGTTTTTCTGAGAAAATGGAAAATTTAAATCACTATGGCATGGGTCACAGAGACGTGTAGAATATTGAGAATGAAACACAATTTGGCGCGAATAATTCGAGGAATTCCATCTAATTTGGATTCACTCTTGTGATTGACATGCGTGACAACACCAATGACATTGAAACTTGGTGATAAAATTAAGAATTTGGAAATCGGTTTCACAAATTCCATAAACATGTTCTGTGATCAAAACGACAATGGCAAAGGAATTCAAATAATTTAATTATTTTACTACCTTATATGGTCAATTAAACGGGTATTTACAGCTGAACAAGATAATCGAAGTATCGCAGAAACAAACTGAATAAGAGATAAACAACACATTTGAAGTTTCTTTTACTTGAGGACTATATACTTATTTCACCTCGGATGTCATCAAAGCGTAATCATGACATTAAATTTGTTAGAATGTGAAGTAATGACCAAATAAACAAATAAATAAATAAAAATCAAATTCCGATTTTTGACCTATCGGATAAAATAAATTACAAACAGAAGTTCTAATTCCGTTTGTTATTTTCTCGGGAAAACGGCTTGCACTTTTGTGCGCGGATTTTAATGCATATCAAATTCATATTCAAGAAAGGAAAAGATAAATCGACTAATTACCGAATAGAACAGGCAGTGAAGGTTATATACATAATTACATTTTCTGTACTAAAGTGGATAAGGACAACGAGAACTGAAAAACTGGAAAACTGAAAAACACTAAAAAAGGGTATTGCTTAGAAATGATACAAAATAGAATGCATCATTAGGCTGGGTTACGAGTCCATTACATACTCTTAACTCAGCCTTACGGTATCAGCTTTATAAATGGAGGTAATATCTTTCATCTCTCAAGATGCATTTTTTCCCTTTCTAATGAATACATTATTTAGTATTTGTGGCTTTTGTCAGCTACTTTGTACTCACGATTCTTTACAACCACGCAACACTGCATGCATGACATGGGACGTGCAAACATGCGGATTCATTTTCTGCTTGTCCTTCAAAGAGCAATTCCCATTCACAACCATCCAGACCCTTTCTAGAAAGTCTTGCAATGTTTCACCATTCACTTCTTTTAAAGAAGCCAAAATGAATGGAAAGCTCATGTCGCTTTCCATTCTCAATGGAATGGCAACGTTGGAGAAACCGAATATCTTTGCTTCTGCATTTCTAAATTCTGCTAGAAAATGTGTAATTGTCGGCTTTCCATGGCTGTTTGTCAGCATTTCTGCAACGGCTATTGGTGCTTCATTAGCAAAAGGGTGAGCTACTACAATGGGATAGTAGTAAGTTTGTGGATCGTCAGATTTCTCACGGCGTGCTAAGGTGCCAGTGGCATCCCAATAGCACGCTGCCTGAGGTGCAATATCGTGCCATAGACGAACACCAGCCTCGGTCCACATCATCAATACTAAAGGCTCTTGGCAAATGTACCTCAAGTAGCCAAACAGTTTACGCTTTTTGAAATGTTCGTCACCGCCTTCTTTGGCTGCATCTTTGTCCTCCTCTTCCAGTTTCTTCTTCAACATTCTCAAACTCGTAAATATGTCATCATCTTCCCTGTCTATTCGCTTATCTTCGGATGAAATGGCTCGCAACACATTGATCGAACCTGTTTCGTCGCGGTTTCCAGACAGGAACATTTCAGGATCCATATTGGCCAATTTAGCATTATACAGGTGCGAAGGTGTTTTCCCTCTTAACTCATCCCTGATAGCCTCGCGTTTTGGTTGTCTTACGTGTCGTGCTTTTACCTCTCCGATTACGTGACTAACACTTCCTAGAAAAACCACTTCTACCAATCTCTCGGCTTCATTTGAGGATGATATTATGAGCTCGACGTCAACCTTGCATTCTTTATGTTTACAAGAGGCTTTTCCCACAAAAAACGACTGTTTTCGCTTTTGAGAGTTTTCAGATTTCACTCTATTGTACGTAAACATCAGCGTGCAATAGGGATTAAACGTTTTGAGTTTTTGGGCAAAAATTTCTGTCCAAGGTGACGTAAAAGCTCGTCCGCCTGACTGTACAACATGCGGTTTGATTGATTCCCATTCCTCAGTGGACAAACGGAAGCTGCAAGTCTTAGGTAATTCGGCTCTAAACATGTCATCCTGCGGAATTTCGCAACCAGCCTTCACTGACAAAGTTTCTTTGGAAATTGTACATTCTTGGACCTTTCAAGGAAACAGTGCACAATAATATAACTATTTTTACCTGGTAACCATGTTGTAAACATAATATGTTAAAACATCTTCATTTTGTATGTCATGGTTTAAAAGTACAAACAAATAATATATTTTATCCAGCGTGATAAACCTAAGTATTATACCGAGGAATTTATTTAATATTATGTTTTGTGTAACACGAACTTACAAGGGTGGGGACTAATAGGGCCCACCTTTATTTTCAAGAATGGAAGTATTCCACACTTTACTAATTAAGTGCCATGACCACAGTTGTTTGTTAATTAGTTTCTATTTTGATGGTAACAGTTATTCTATAAAACATATGCTACTTTGAGCGCCATCTTGAATTTGTTCATTTTTTTCAGATTTTATGATATATATATATATATATATGGGATAATGTCCCTTTTATAAAAACACGCTTTATGATAAACTGTTCGGTATGATTTTAGGCCAATGTGAGCTCTAAACAACAAATACCTGACAACTTAACAACGATGTCAAGCGTATCAAAAGCAAAACTAAACTACTCGCCCCGGCCAACAAAACTACAAACTTTTACAAAATGGAGCCCGGAACTTACAACGAGTTACTGGAAACGAACATCACGAAATCTTACAAGAAGGCTCCGGATGCGACAGCCAAGAAAATCAAACAAGTGGATAAGAAAATTACAGCGAAATTGGGTATAGACGACAGTTAACACAGAAGCGTTCGTGACTTTAAAAGATCACAAATCGAACTTTGCAAACAAACCAACCTGTAGATTAATAAATCCCACCAGATCTTAAGTCGGCAAAGTAAGCAAGCAAATTCTAGACAGAATCAACGCTAAAGTCATTGCAGCAACCAAGATCAACCAGTGGAAAAACACCTCATCTGTTATAAAATGGTTCAATAACATCGACAACAAAGAAAAGCATAATTTCATCTGCTTCGACATCGTAGAGTTCTACCCGTCTATCAACGATGAACTCCTGAATAAAGCATTGGATTTCGTCTCGGTGTATAACAACATTACTCACTCTAACCAGCCATAAGCAACAACACTGTTAGAAGAAAAGCTCTAACCTTTTTGACATCACAATGGGAAGCTACGACGGCACAGAAACATGCGAGTTGGTAGGTTTCTTCCTACCATCGCAAATCCAAACGAAGTGTGGGAAGAGAATCAGCCTTTACAGAGACGACATCCTAGCTGCCACAGACGCCACACCAAAAGAAACAGAGAGGATTAAAGAAAGAAGTCTGCCTTGTATTCAAGGAATTGCGGGCTATGCATTACCATCGAAGCTAACAAGGAAGTGGTCAACTTTCTAGACCTCACCTTCAACCTTACTGAGAAATCATATAGCCCCTACCCAAATCCCAAAGCCACCTTGCCGTACGTCCACCGTGTACCCCCCCCCCCCCACACACACACACACACAACCACAAAAAGCGTACAAACGGGGATTAACAGGCGCCTCTCGTAAATATCATCAGGAAAAAGTCCTTCGACCTAGCCGCGCCCCCTACCAGAAAGCGCTGAACGAAAGCGGGTACAACTACAAACTAGAATTCGAGCCTCCCAAAACAAACAGAAGAAAAAAAACAGACCGCGAAACAACATCCTATGGTACAATCCACCGTTTAGCAAGGGCGTCAGCACCAACATTGGGAAAATATTTCTTACTCTCGTGGACAATTTATATATATATATGTATATAGAAGGACCACCTTAATAACTGAATTCAAACCACCTGAATTAAACTGTCTTTGTTGTTTTAAAAAGCTCTGTGAAATTATATGCAAAAGTAATGTTACCACTGTTTTCTATTAGTTACTTTTACGATTCTTGAAACAAATACATCATCATAGATATCCTTGGAAACAAAGCTGTTTTTGTTGTCGCAAACGAAACTTTTACCTGTATGTAATTGCTATTAGAAAGGGGTTAATTATTGATATTATATGCCGTAAACTTTCAATATAACCCCCCCTCCCGAAGTTAAGTCCATCAACGTAAAGGTCCAAACCAAATCCCTAGGCATTATTGCCCCCCCCCCCTGTAT
>JAOBYG010405507.1:0-15966 GCA_025403545.1 Epizoanthus stellaris
ATCACGGATTGTGACGTCATTTTGTAGGTGGACCCTTCGTGGCCTGTGAAAGGCAACTCACTGATGTCATAATTCAAGATGGCGGGCCCATGACTGTCGAAGTGCAAAAATATGGAAACGTTTTCGCTCCGTTCTCGTTGGTGTGATGGTTTTGGACCCCAAAAACTTCATAGGGTAATTCAATGTAACAAGTTCTTTCATTTTGCTAGCAAAGAGTTTTTCACTTCAGGATTCTTTTAAAAGGACAAATCTAACGCGAAAGGAGCTGATGGAAGTTGATGAACATTCCAGCAACTCTCATCAAGTCTATTAATCTCATATTTTCTCTTTAACAATCACAGAACCTTGTTGACCGGCTAAACGAATAAAAACGTCCATAGAGTGTATGATAACCTTTAAAATGAAAACGAGAGTTTTTTACTGATCAACTCTTAGCGCTGTTATCGTGTTAAACAGCCATGTTTAAGAAGAAAATATTGCACATTGAAAAATGAAAACGTTATGCTATTCTTGTTTGTCATGCTGATGTTATGAACTCATGTACAATATGGATGTTAAATATCAGACATTCACTTTTTTTCTTTCTGACGTTATCCTTCCTTTTATCTAGATATGAATGAATGTGCTCCTCGGAAGGTCTCTGGACTGAAAGGTACTGCAACCCTCTCTGACTGTCAGCAGACCTGTATCAACACCAAGGGAAGCTATCGATGTTCTTGTCGATCGGGATATCGGCTATTGAATAATGGAAAACAATGCGAAGGTAGTTATATCACAAGTAAACATTATATCATTATATCATATATGTGAACATGTTATATATGAATAAGACTTTATCCTTCTGTGACTTTCCTCCTACCCCAGCCCAGGTAGGGTTAAGGAAGAAGTTTTGAGCGTTGCAGTAGGTAAACATAACCTTTATTTACAGCCATCTCACCTCTTTCAGATATCACATTTCTACTTAATTTCCTATAACTATCCTAGTTTTATTTATTTACCAGACATTGATGAATGCGCCCTCAAAAGTCACCAATGCAGTCACAGCTGCCACAACACCGATGGAAGCTACAGTTGTTCATGTCCACGAGGGTACAGGCTTGAGTACGACCGCAGAACATGTCTAGGTATGTCGTCCAAATAATATTTAACAATGATTCTGTTCAGTTACAGATTCTCCGCATGACCCCAGAGAGGTACACGACGAAGGGTATCCTTCGTAACTCGTAGATTTTGCGAAACTCCACATAGTTGATTATAGCGCCGATGTTATCAATTCATTTACCCATTCATTCATACATTCATTCATTCACTTATTTATTTTATTATATCACTTATTTATTGACTCACTTAATTATATAGAATGTCATGTATTCGTGCTATAAATGGACGTACCTGGCATTCATTCCGTCAATCTTCTATTTATAGACTACAAGTGTAGCTTTTCGTTCCGCTAAATTACCAAAACGATTTCAAAATAGTGCTTGTACGTTGCTGAATATTCGATTTTTCTACGCCCCAACTTTACCAAATGGTGTACATGGGATAATCTTGTTCTTTGAATATACTTTTAAGAAACAATTTACATTAACAGAACACAAAGTATCCGAAGTTGAGGACGTTTGTTCGTAGCTTGTAAATTAAAATATAGCTCCGTATTTTTTTCAGTTGCATACACAAATGACAGCATAAAGTCAAATAATTAAAATGCCATTTTTCTGGCGAACGAGATGTCACAATTCAACAGGTAAATTGTCTGATGACGTATTGTTCTAACCTCAGCTCTACCTTGTGAGTCTTTGTTTCCCCCGAACCATGGTCAACTGAAATGTAACGGAAGTGTAACAGGCAGCACGTGCTCTTTGTCATGTGACCTTGGCTACGACATCCGGGGATCATCCACACGAACATGCCAACCCTCTTCACGTTGGACAGGAGTACCAACATTCTGTGCAGGTAAAACTAGTAATACACAGCTTTGAAGTTAATAAACATACAATATAGTTCTTGAGGATGAATCGAAACAAATGAGGTCACAGATGACAATTTTGAAAACCGTTCAATTTCAGGAACACAAAATTATATCAATACATTAGGATCTATTAAGTATTGTCTTAAATTGTATTTATAATTTTTTTTCAAAACGGTTGGTTACGGAAATGGCATTGTGTATATGAATAACACAAACCAGCTGTTCGTTAAGATGCTTCAAAGGATTTGAGAAGGGTGTGTCTTCGATGTATACTTTACAAGTTCTTACAGTAATGCTCAATAACACCACAATTACAACAAACTAGGTAATAAAAGAGATAACTTACAGTGGGAATACAAACTCGATCTTCCGAGCTCAGCCACGCTGAAAGGAAGAAAGCATTTTTTGGTTGACGTGCTACTCCTTGTATCAATTTCATAGCTATTTCAGTATCGCGACCCGTAAATATCATAATTTAAAGTGATAACGATTTTTTCTATCTTATTTCTTGTTCAGTACAAATCCGATTATACGTGGTGCCCGATGGAATTTTTTCAATTCTTAGTAGAGAATAAAGAAGACATTGGCCCAAACGTACCTGCCCTCTTGACTCATTTAATTTCACTTATTGTTAATGTACGAACTGTACGTAAGTCAAAGTGGTAAAATAGAGTTATGCTATGTTGTGTTATTTCTTTATCATGCCTTGAAAACATTTTGTTTGCGGATCATCTCTATTTTGAAACAATGAAAAGGGGTCTTGATCAATAAATCATTTAGTTACTAGAAAGCTATTATGTAACACTTCAAGTTCAATACATCACAATACAATGCAAATATAATATCATGCAATACAATGAAATACAATACAATACCATACCATACCATACAATACGATACAACACAATACGATGCAATACAACACAATACAGTACAATACGATACAATGTGATACGATACGATACGATACGATACAATGCGATGCAATGCAATGCAATAGAATACAATCTAGAGCGGTTGATACACAAATTCACCTGTAAATTCTACGTTTTAGCCAAGCGATGTCCTATGCTGCGCCCGACTGGCGAGGGTGAGGCAGTGAGGATGCCCTGTGACCGAGAGTATGGCTCCTCGTGCCATTTGACGTGCACCCGAGGATACTACGGCGTGGGTATTGGGAAGGCAAAATGTGTCTTGACTGCTGATTCGTCCGGCGTTGCTTGGGAAATGGCAACATTTACTTGTAAAGGTAAGCATTGGGAAGGCAAAATGTGTCTTGACTGCCGATTCGTCCGAAGTCGCATAGGAAATAATACAATTTACTTGTAAAGGTAAACGTTTCCAAAATTTAATCGTTGTATCTTGACTACAAATCGTCATTTTACAAAAGCAAAATACAAGTACGGCCACATTGGAACTTGAAACACCTGCATTCCCTGCTTATCGAGGAGCTGTTGCTACTAATTTGTTATTCACAGCGGCTTTGATATGCAAATAGTTTAACCCCACCCGGCCCGTGTGTTTTATTTTTACTTCAAACAGTTTCAAATATACATTCCTAATTTTCGTAGTCACAATAATTGATATGATATATTTTAAAGTTTTAGTTCATGCAGTGCTGTTTAACTTTTTAACAATTGAACTTGACTGTTATATTGATTAACCTGAAGAAAAGATTTAGAATCCTGTTGACCCAGTTTTACTGTTACATAAACTGTACAGTTTCTGAATTTCCAATCAATTTGCTGCTTTTAGTTTCTTATCCAGAAGATACGTGGTTGCACATCTAGCAGCAACTGCCTTTTTCCATTTGTTGTAAATATATTACTAACCATTACTAGAGCATCTTCAGGCTCAATACGATAAATAGAAAATTGCCTAACTTCTTAAGGTAAGGTATTTTCTTATGCCGAATTTATACAACAGTAATTATTGTTCTCTTCACTAAATCATGTGGTACTATATTTGACACTCGAAGAAAAGGTCGTATGCTTGAGTGGCCATGTAAGATCCTCCATATCTTCAACACTGTGGCAGATAATTGCTTCATCATTAAGTTTACTGTAATACGCAGTGCCAGCTAATAGCATAAACATATAAAAAGAAGATGTATTTCGTGTTCCAGTGAAGGTTTTCATATATGTCGCTACCAAGCTATCAACTGCAAACACCTGATTGTAACTTAATTTTGTTTTGTATAGAATCCAAGGGCTGTAAAACAAATCCTTGCAGAAACGGAGGGAAATGCCAAGTACTGGGTCCGAAGAGGTTCACATGTGACTGTAAAGCGACTGGATACAAGGGAGTCTATTGTCAGGTTGGAATCATTTACCCACCAATTTATCCTAGACTGAGAGTCGGGACACCCTCAAGATCGCTTGCTATAAAGGCACGCCCTTCAAAGGGATTGAAAATTTCTGTAAAGTCTTCTCCAAACCTACGTTTTGATCCAGCTCCACCCTATGCAATATCAAGTGGTGATACCCAGACAGTATTCACAGTACAAGCGGTCAACCACAAGGGAATTGAGGCAGTGTCCTATATCCTTGCTGGGGCGAGTCATCGATAATTTATTACCCCAGAAATAAGTACTGTTTTTGTTGGAGAAAATGTTTCAAATGAAAACAGTATTTACAGCAGACTGGGGATCCCCGCTGGTAGTCTGCCTGGCGGATGTCATGCGTTTAATGTAAGCACGCGACAGTTTTCTTGTCCAGTGAAACTTTTGTCAACATCTCAATGGAGGAATAAAGCAACAGGAAAACCAACAAGTTCAGGCATTTTACACATCACTTCAGGGGGTCCGAAATGGATTCCATTATCTCTCATTGGTATTGATCTTAATGACCTGTCCCCTAACGACAAAAAGAAGAGGCAGACCCTTCAGAAGTTACTGTCGATGGGCCAAGCAGGACAAGACCAAATTCAAAAAGGAAATGCGTGCTTCAATCTAAAATTGCAGCCATTATCGGTCTCCGAGTTTATACAGCAGGATGCTTTTCCAAAGTCATTCTTGGAGGCAATCTCGACTCGGGCTCCAGAGTGGCTTGCCTTACATGTGGCTAAGAATAACGACGTATTCCATATCAATAACATTGCCGCTAGTATGCACAAACAGACAAAGAAGTGCGCGCATCTTCCAGTGTCATCACCAAGCTCTAGTGTTTACTATAATCCAGTTATTGACTATACTACCACAATCGATATGGAGACAGTTTCCATAGCAATGAACAGAGACACATGCTTTGCTATTGATCTTTGTACATCTGCTGTTTACTGGAATATGGGAGAGACTGCTGGACAAATGGTAAAGTCATCAACAATTGCACAGAACATGAAAAACGCGGGGTGGGAGCTGGATATTACCTCAATCGCTTTCGCTGGCACCAACACAATGTCTGCCTCAAAGTTACGTGGCACCGTGCATTTGGATACTCGATATGAAGACGTTAGTGGATTTCAACATAATTTGCGGATGGATGGAAAACTGAAATTTTCTCTCCATAATCAGAACTTACTGAGGGTTTCTATGGAAATGGAAGGAGAAGCTTTTATTCGTATCACACGGATAAACCATGTAAGTGTATTATATTTCAGAATTACAGGCTGGGTTTATACTATCATAGCGTCGCCCATGGATGTAACAAACTTGGATTTCTTGTGAATGAAAAACGAAAAACAAATAAGCAATGTTTCTGAGCTTACTAGGATTTGAAAGTACCAATTGAAAGTGACTTTTTAAAGTCTTTTTGAAAACCATTGCACTGGCAGCAGAAACACCCTTCAGCTCTGCTTGCTGCTCGTGCAGTGAGTGACATCACTTTGTTACTTTGAAATACTAGAAAGCGCGGAAGACGTATCTTATCAGTTTATCCTGAACAGATGATTCCTTCCTATATCTTAAAATATATTACATTATATAATGGTGTAATGAAATATCTATCTACCTACTTACCTACTTACCTACTTACCTGTCTGCCTACTTACCTTCCTACTTGCCTACCTACCTAATTTTCTGTCTGTCTGTCTGTTTAATTTACTGCCCATTATTTATGCAATCATTTATCATTTGCAGCTATTAACAGAACAGTTGTCTCGTCCTATGACTTTCGCATTAAAGGGTAGCGTTAGCTTGAATTTGACTACCAAAGCTCTGAATCAAGATTTTACAATTCACACCTCTTCTCTTAAGACTGTTGGAAAAGCACAACTCGGAGGTAAGTATTTTGGTATTTCCAGTAGTGAATGTTTCCCTCTTCAGTCTCCAAAAACGCATTTCCAAATAATTCAAATGTAGAGGGAGCTAAGAGATGGTCCGTATGATATGGAGATAGACAGTAATGGTTGGTGAGACAAGAATAGGATCTAGGAAGAATTATTCGTTTTATCATTTTCACCATGACATGATGTTATAAGTTTTCTATATTGCATACGTATTGGTAAATGGGACGTGTTCTTTGGGGTAACGTTTTGACACTTAAAAATTACGGAAACTGAATAAAAAAAGTTGAATAAAAACCGAGCACGACTTTAAAGAAATATATATCAGCGTATAATTTCCAAAAGCAATTTTTGAATACAGTACTGTGTATGTATTATTCTATTTCTTAATACGACATACAGATTTGAAAGTTGTATACGAGGTATATTTATTTCCCAAGCTAAGGTTGTGTCACCTTAGATACTCACTTAACCTGTTTTGGAAGCTCTAATAGCGCTACAGCCTATTGATTGTAAAGTTGTTTTAAAATATGTCTGCAATTATGTAATTTTTTATCAGTTTTGTCCTAGTGTTAGTCAATACAACAACAGTTGGAATACTCTAAACATAAAGGCATTTCACTAAATTAAATATTATCAACATTTTATGCAGGAACAACAACAAATAGACAAGAGTGTACCACGTCACAAGGAATTTTTCTAACCTTGGGTGGCATGGATAACTTGTTTGCCAACAGCCCGTTATCACCTATTATCAGACCCGATAGGAATCAGCCGGTTTACATATCCATCTACAACCAGATCAGTGGCGGGAAACAGACTGGTGTCTCCAATACTAGACAACTCAAGAATTCACTTACATACCTGCGATATGTACTGGGGGACCTTCTGATCATTCTCAAAAACGTCAAACAACATACCTCAGATATCCCAGCTACTATTGGTGGTTGGAGTACACTAACCAGGCAGTTATTGAATCTTGTGAGCAAAGTACGAATAAATATTAGTGGTCCAAAGTCAGTGTCCGTTCTGGGACAACTAAAACGCAACATAAGGGAAATAAGATCGAAAGTTACAGAATTCTCTGAAATCATCAATACCCTAATTTCCATACTTAAAGCTAAGCCAAAATCTGATGAAGTGCTCGACCTTATAACTAGTCTTAGTGATGTATTGGATGACTTTCCTAGCTATGTTCCCCTTTCTCTCAGAAGCTTGCCAATTCGTCAGATTCTTCATGGAGTGCAATTGCAACAGACTGGGAAAGTATGTGTTAAACAGCTTTGCTTTGAAGACATGAACATTACAATCACGTTTGTACCCAACAATAAATGCTTGAAGCAACATTTTCCTGCCGGCTTCTCTGCGATGCAACCATCAGTCGTTATATCAGGAACTGCTGTAAAGTCAATGCCACTTGGAAAGTTGTTACGATTTTCAAATCAAGACAAACTTTCACTGTGGATTGATCGCAACAATAAACAATTAACTGCTCAGTGTGAAGCTAGGATCAAGCTATTTGGTTTCTCGAAAGGTGTGGTCGCACAAATGAGCAACGACAAGTTGGCAATTCGGACTGAAGGACCTCTATTCGGTAAGTTTCGTACATCCTTCGATATAACAGCCAACATTGGGGATTCTGACTGGGACTCGTTGGTGTACAATGTCACTGGCCGGATGAATAAAACCTCTGTCTTGGTGTCTTTACTGGAATCTCAAGCTAACAATTATACTATGCGAATCGTCAAGACAGCAATACGGAGGGTTGCGAATGCTGAAAATGCATTGAAGAATGCTAAAAGAAGGAAAACATTGTTTGCCAGTCTCTTAAACAAGACAAAGGACATTGTAAAACGACTAAATCGAGAGAGGGTTAGAAACGAGAACGAGTTTCACATTGCTCGTTTGAGCTACGAAAGTGCCAACATAGATTTCAATACAACGTTTATCGAAATCAAGAAAAAACTCGACCTTGAACTCTGTCAATTCGCGAATTGCAGCTACGTGCATCTTAACAGCTGTATCCCTTCAATGTGTCAGAAAAACATTACAGCTCAGTCTATTGAGCAAACATGCACTGTTAGTGAAAAAGAGATCGCAGTTGAGGTACTTAAACATGTAACAGAGACGAAATCATATGAAAAAGATACATTCGGACCACCAGTGTGTGGAGGATCATGCGGTGGCACTGGTCCTGGCATGGTGATCGGAGCTGCTGTGGGTGCAGGAATAGGATCCATTTTCGGGACTATTGGCGCTGCAGTGGGATATGTTCTTGGAGGTCCTGTTGGGGCTCTTATAGGACAAAGCATGTTTGGATGTGATTGGACTTGCCATAGACCCAAAGGTAAGGTGACTGTGAAATACAACGTAATAACCAATGAGCTTAAAGAGGCAAAGAAGACTGTCAAAGAGTTTAAATGCTCCAAGAAACCAAAAACAATTATTTCTGGTTTTGGAAGTGCGTATAAATGTTGCAACCCGAACGCAAAAGCAAACGTTACAATTATGGACCCTACTTGTGTATTACACAATGTAGCCTGTCTTGACAACATCACAATTTATGCAAAGATGCTTGCAGCAGAAAACAAGACTCTTTTCGACAGCTACATGAGCATGATGAAAGAAAGCGAAAGAGTGAACACACTTCAAATACAACTCGATAAGCTGCGAATACAGCTTGTAAATGCTGTTAGCGAAAATAAATTAATGGAAGCACGGTTCCGACAGCAAGGGTTTTCAATAGAAGCAATTGACATCGCTAAAGTAAAATCCAGAGAGCAAAAGGCACTGAAGCTAGGAGAGAAACTAAAACTGTCTCCTAAGGACAAACCAATCTCCATCGAAGCTATAGACTTTGTGACAGTGACTTCGACTAACAAGAAAACACGTTTTCCTATCACAATCTCCATTAATACAATCGATGGACCGAAGATCCTGAAGGATGTACCAGTTGATTTTCATAACATTAAACGTTCCGTGGCATACGCTGCTAAACGAATCGCGAAGCTATTGGTTGGAGAGAAAGAAAGTCTACAGAGACGAAAGAGGTCTCTGCAACAAAACAGTACTGCAGTGCCAGAAAATACCGACAAGGAATTAAAGAAACTGGCAGAATATGCATCGTGGTGCTTGTTCTCCCGTAACACCAAGCTGTTTTTCGCTGACATTATCGAGTCTTTCTCATTTGAAGTAGAAATGACAGAAGGTCTGAAGAACGACTTTCGTCACGGTATCCAAGATTTGGAACTTAAAATGCAAGGAATAAACACTCAGCACCAGTCGCAAAAAAACAAGAATGGATCAATGTTACAAACCTTTGTGGATACGATCAAGACATTGAAGCAAACAGAAGAAGATCCTATTCAAGCTTGGAACCAAACGCTATTTAGCTGGAGAGGTCTAGCAGACACGCTGCCAAAAGTGAGAGGAATCTCGGGTTGTGCTGGGGCAAACGACTGTATTGATGTGATTTCAGAGGAGCTTCTGGATTTGTACGAGTTCAATGACGAACCAAAATCGTTACAGCTTCAACAAACCCTCGTAAAGCTGAAAGATAGTGTTCAAGACCTAATTACAAGAAACTTTAGTATATCGGAGGCACGAGAGATGGTGACTGGCTTGAAATTCTTACTTTCTCAGTCTAAGGACAACACAATCTTGTGTGGCAAACTACCGGTCTTAATATCTACTGCACCAAGGAAAATGACTGTCCTTGAAGGCGAGAAAACGATGTTACGATGTAAGGCAGAGTCTGATACTGAGGTGCAATACATCTGGTACAAGAATGACAAAATAATTCAAGAATCTATTAACGGTACACTGATACTCCATAACACCTCTTCAACTAATTCCGGTGCATTCAAGTGCAAGGCTTCTAATCAAATGGGCAGCATATCTTCAAACTATACCCTTTTAGCAGTAGAAAGCAAACCTCTGATAACCCAGCAGCCATCTAGTGATAAATTAGTCCATGACAGTGGGAAACCACTCTATGTGGTATGCAACGTCACTGGCAACCCTAAACCAAACCTCAAGTGGTTTTTTACCTCTACCATGTCTTCAGTTCCGACAGTGCTCATAAACAAAACCGAAAAGGTCTTGTACAAAGAAAGACCAGACATTCAAGACTCAGGACACTATTACTGTGAAGCTTCTAACAAGCACGGGACAGTTCAAAGCAAAGAAGCCAAGGTGGATGTCCTAGACGCGTCCATTGGAGAACCGCGAGTTGTTTTATCAGTGAATGTTACAGTCACTAAATTAAACAGATCCGATTCGACCAGAGAATGGCAAGACAATTTGAACGTTAGCTCACTTGCCTTAGACAAAAGCAGCACGAAAATATTTCTTCAAAAACTTGCAGAAGCAATGGAAACAAATGTCACTTCAATTTCTAATTTCCACTACACCAGCGGTTCTTACAAGTACGCGAATGTTGTCGTTGTTGTAAGCAGCAAGGTGGTATTAGAACAAGGATCGTCAGCCCCTAGTGAGGATTCACTGTCTGCATTTGCTCGTGCAAAGATGCAGCTTGGAAAGAACTTGGAGGCATTGCACAAGAGGATAACCGAGGGATCGTTTGTGGTTGCGATGAACGACTCTTTCTTAGTAGCTGACTTGCAGTCCCTGGTGGTCGGACTCCTTCCACAGAAATGTCCATTAGGACAGTACGCTGACAACAATGGCTATCTCTGTGGTAAGTTTTAGTTTAAAACATTTCAATTACACTTCGTAGATTCTTAAAAAGAGAGCATCTATTTGCATATGTCATACATTCAGTATCTCGTGTTTTGTAACAATAATTTCAAATGTTTGTATCGAACAATAAAAACAAACCTAAAACTAGCTAATACATTGTTTCGTCGCACTCTTGTTAATGATTGCACACGCTTACCCCACACAAACTTCACGCTATTTGAAGATTCAATTTGCAACATACCGTTACATATGTGGCGGCTAGTTTGAGCTGCTTTTCTCTTAATTGTCACTTAGTGAACTGTTCTCCCGGGAAACACGGAACTGAGGATGGGAGATGTGAGGAGTGTGAACGCGGTACGTATCAGCCTAAACAGGGCCAGGCTACTTGCGCTTCATGTACACAAGGATTTACAACACCTCGCAATGGGTCCGTGCTTTCGACAGAATGCGCTGGTATGTTCACGTTCTTTGTATTATATATCTAGCTACGTACGTTTTTGTTTACCACACACACACACACACACACACACACACACACACATACACACACGCACGCATAGACATACATACATATACATATCTACATTCATACATACATACATACATACGTATTACGTACTTACATATACAGGCATACGCATACACATATATACACAGAAAGTGAAGGAAATTTTGCCGCAAATGTGTGACTTTATCTCCTCGTGGCGATTTGAAACGAGAAGACAAATTTCCCATCTTTAGCGCAATATCTAATTTACCTTCTTTAGTTTTTAGTCTGAAGATTTAGCGATACAGGTCATCTGTATGGTGCGACCAAAGGAATGTTAAGAATGTATTGTCTCAAATAGGAAATATACATGCATGAAATAATAAGGTTACGCTTGAGTTTTCGACGAGTCGATAGATCATAGAATCAGAGAAAACAATAACTAGTATTTCGTATAGTTTTAGTTTGCATTTATCCTATTATTATATATTGAAATAGATAAGACGTTTTTCTACAATATGAAAGTGTTTAGACTACTCGCTGACTCACGTCTTTGCCACTAGTTTGTGTTACACTGAACAACATGTTCACAAATGCCTGTAAACACACAAAGAATCCCCAATCCATATAATCGTCTTCGTTTTGCTCCATAGCTCATGTATGGATGATAAAATTAAGTAGACTGGCGTAAAAATATTCAGGAGAAATTGATATACCTGCACTATAACAGTTATTAACATCGTTATTGATATATTTGAAAATGTCCGTTTGTCTTACACACAGAGCTGAAGTGCGATTTTCCGCAAGGTACTGCCCATGCTTACCTCCGCTTTCCGAAAGAAAAGAAAGAAAACTATACAAGAGGTGACGTCATCAGTTGGGGATGTAGACCTGGGTTCGAAGCAGTTGGAAAGACCGAACAGACGTGCTTGGGTCTCGAGTGGTCCAACGAACCGTTGAGATGTAATGGTATGGCTGACTCATTATTACTTTACTTAGTGCAACCTAGATGAAAAAGGATTACGAATAACGAGAAACTTGAATAATAGCAAACATGAACACATATAATTTCATATTTTCTTTTCGCAAGGGATTTTCATTCACACAAAAAGTTTGCAAAATATTGACAAATGCATAATGCACGAGACAACCTTTTTTGAATCAGCTGTATTACTAACATTTCTCTCCAACGTAAATGACGTAATCTCTTGTGTTGTCATTGTTTTAATTTCATCTCTCGATTTGATGGGTAATTACATGGCCATTTATCCAAAGTAAAGAAACCAAGAAACTTGCGTACCCACAAAACATTACCTTAAAATATGTGTACAAGATATCTGGCTGGTAACCTTTACTGTTTTAGCTACATTTCTCTATAATTATCACAACATTCCGATCGATGCAGATATGTCGCTGGTGTTTCTCTTCCATAAAACATGGTAAGACAAACATAAATATACCTGCTGTATTCATGATGGAGTTTAGATGTTTCCTGTGATACATTCAAATTTATGCCAATGAACAAAAACTTAAACAAAACCGTCCAATCTAAATTAAAATTGTTAAATATATAAGGTAAACTTGGTTGGAAATTTGAAATGTTGGCTTCAACCTGAAGATGATCAAGTGATCCAAAACGTCTGTTTCTTTTAAAGATATCAACAACATTTTAATTTTCCAACCAAGTTTTACCTGATATATTTAACATTTTTGATATAACATATATTTATCATTTTGAAACAGATTGGCGAAAATAATTCATAAATTGAAATTGAAAAGAATGTTAGAATCATTCCCGTGTATATAACTTGTAGTTTTGTCTCTGGAGTTTTCGCTTTGTTATACATAAAATATTGTAATAAGACAACAATTTTGTTATCTTGTTTTTCACGATGGCATTTGTGTGTTTGTGCTAATGCACCAAATGATCCCATATAAGGTGAAATCGAATAAGCATTTCTAGAATCAGTCTTGCATATACAAGTTGCAATGTTTCAGTTTATATTTACCAAATTGCCGCTATTAAACGAAATTAAGATAAAGGGTAGCCATATATTTTTCTGAAGACATGTCTTACGAATCATATATCTATTCCAATTGCAGTTTCGTGCGCTGTTGGCTGGGAAAAGTTCAACAAATCGTGTTACCTGGCAGTCGCTAACCTCACCGCGCGTATGGCGGATGCTCGTGCCAGTTGTCTGAGCTTGGGTGCTGACCTGGTCGATATTTTATCACCCGAGGAGAACAGATTCGTCCGAAACTACGCCAGACAGCAGGCCGGTCGATCCTTCATCTGGCTAGGTATGCAGCGAGACAATAGACGGAAGTTGACAAGATGGATGACAGGCGAACCCTTGAGCCGATTCAGTTACTGGATGATAGGTGAACCCAATGATGATAACAGAAATGAGGGATGTGCCATTATGTACGTAGGGAGGATGACAGGGTGGAATGATGTCAATTGTCACTTTATCCACAAGCCTGCTTTTGTGTGCAAGAAACCCAAACCATAAATTGTAGCCAGAGCGTCTAAGCTAAATGAAACAGTAGAAATATTGTTGCTAAGAACGGAAAATTTCTTACCTGATACTCAGACGTTCTCCTTGGCCTCGAAATATTTTTCTTCCCAAGAGAGAAAGAGAGACGTCTGTATAAGTTAGCCGTTAATCTCGTCCCATGACGTCATTACGCCAGATCTTTGCAGTGGATTTGTTTGGTCGGTTCCGTTATTTATTTTTGAATATATTAAAAGCGAGTGACGCTTTGCGAATTACTGAAACACGAAAGTTAGAAATAATTGAATAGGAATTAACGGAACCGGTCAAACAAATCTACTACGAAGATCTGGCGTAGTGACGTCACTGGTCGAGATTAACAGCTAACGTATTCAGACGTCTCTCTCAGGGATAAAAATATTTCGAGGCCGAGGAGAACGTCAGAGTTGCAGGCTAATTTTGTGTTCGTATTGTGTCATTTTAAGTAGTCCAGTACCTCGATCCTCCTTTGCATGGTCCAGAATATGCATGGCTGTTCCCCTTTCTCGTCAAAACTAGAGTTGACAGATATTTTTCAACGCCTGGGTGATGTTCGAGCAATCAGTGTTACGGTGACGAGAGGAACTTAGTACTAGTCGAACGTCCCGTCGCAATCAACTGTTTTTATTAGATATGCCATTTTGAATTCATTTTGAACAACTGTCATTACACTCGGAAGAGATGCGAGCAAGCAATTTCAAATCTTCCCGATCTTTAAAATGCACTACTTGAAGACTATGTGACTCTAAGGTTGTGCTGAAATTGAAATGAGTTCTACACCAGGAATTAGCATTAGTAAATAATTAATTTTAAACTCCGAAATCTCAATCCAATTAGTGATTTCAAAAAATGACGTAACAAATCATCACAATGCCGCCATCTTTGATATTTTGTGACGTCATAAATCATCTACATTAAATCAAATTTAATAAAAACGTTTGGATTGCACATTAGTAAGGCATTACATACAAGTAAGTGTTACTATTTGACTCGACCTGTCAATTAACACTTTGTTCTTATTGAAAGGTCAAGGCCTGGTCATAGGTGACCGGTCATTAATTAGAGGGAGGATGGGTTGGTGCAAAGGGGGGGGGGCATCAATTTTTGTGCAGGCAAAAGGGGGATTTCGTAAAAAATTTATAGAAAAAAGTAGAGGGATCACTAAAAATAAGCAAAGGAAAATCCATTTGCACCACCACCCCTCCCCCCCTCTCTATTTATTGACCGGTCCCTTAAGATATATTACACGTCACATACTAAAATGTTTCCGGGATACGATTAGGAATAGTTAATTAATTTCATATTGTTAGCTTTAGGTTTCGCAGTTACAGTGGAACCGGAAAAACAGTTTAGTTGGGAGTAGCGAAATTAGCATGTTATATATATACCTGATTTATTCTGCTCGGCCAAGACACTTTGATAGGTCCAGAGTCACGTGTGCGGTGTCAAATATCTATCAACTCTTCTTCAAGGGACGAACGGGTTATACGATATTCTACTTGAGACTGGAAGCCCAAGACGAAGATAATAATTGGGTTAAAATTGTCGCTAGTAATATTAAAATTAACATTTTCAATCGTTAAATTTAAGAAATATATTATTAAGAATTGCTTTTACATTTAATGTCTATTTGATTTAATGTTATATAGTATGATTCATAAAAGATGTTATCAACGTTTTGTTTTGGATTTGTGTTTTTCGTAATCGTTGATAGTAAAGTCAACAAAAAGCGCAACATATTCAGCATTTTACATTGGCTTAAGACAAACTTTGTGGAATTATCAAAGTTCCCCTTGGACGCTGTTTTTGTAGAAGACGATCAGTAAAATTACTAAAACGCAGTCAGCTAAGAGAAATACTGTATGTAATCGGAATACAATCATATTAAAGCTGTGCCTCGTTTTATGCGATAAATGATATATTATATGTGTAACAATTATTTTTACTCACGGGCATACACATATACATACACATACATACATAAATACATACATACATACATACACATACATACATACATACATACATACGTACATACATACATACATACATAT
>JAOBYG010406618.1:0-15961 GCA_025403545.1 Epizoanthus stellaris
GGCGTGCGTATGTTGAGTTATGGTGCACGCTCGCGCCAAACAAAGCGCGCGCGTAAATTTGCCAGCTATGTTATAATATGTTTTTCACCATGCGAGCGGATGTTTCGCTAACTGATATACCATATCAACTTTTAGTTGATCAATATCAGTATTTAGCTTATAATTAGTCGCCTTCTGGGATATGGTTACAGAAGATTTCAAACTTGAATGTGTGAACACTTTAGCTTAAGATTCATGAATGATGTAGAATACTAAATGTTGAGGATGTCTGCATGCTAGCCGTAAATGATCCGTCAGTTATAACTAGTTTCTGCGAAATGGTTTCTTTCTTCGAAATGCTATTTCCAGGTAAACAATAATGTTCATTGTCTTCTAAGGTGACTGATATTGCTTCAGGCCCCCACCCCCTGTCTCATTTTCATATTCCCAGCACAACATAATTGCGAAGTCCCCGAATACGGCTGAAGACAGATGGCATTTGTTTCTCACTGATTATGGGAGCAAACAAATTTACAGATCAGATGAGCTACACGTGAATACTGCATAAAGGTCACATATACAAGAACCTGTGATTCGGTAAATCGTAGTAGATAGAAACGCAACTCAAAGGACAATACGGAAAGATGGTTGCAAGCAACACGAGAAAGTCCTTCACTGTAAATTTTGAAACGGCGGAACAGAATATATTTACCATTTGGAAGAAAGGTGGTTTGATTATCGGAAAATAATCACGAAATCATCTGCGTTATTCAGAAGATAGTTGAATACTTGGAGAATTCTCTGCAATTTGGATTCTCGGAAAAATGATATTAATTGCGCGGGTACTTTATCTGACTTCCACTCCGAGGGTTTCATTCTACGAAATAACTGTCTATTGGTTGCAATTCCAGGAAACGTATAGTCCAAAATTTGTCACTGTGAACCTTCATGCATGATCTTGAGGTGTTAGTATATAAATGGACCGCAAATAAGTCGACGTTGGTACTGAATAACGTATGATAAGTTAACAAACATATACCCTTATTTACAATAAGAATTTGCTGACTTCGTGCATTTCTAAAGTGTGAATAGAACAAAAATACTGGCAAATATTATAATCAATGTTATTATAATGTATTTTTTCACGGAGGTTTCAATCCCTGACACGCGCGAACTTGAATCTGAAGGCATTGTCAAAGAACAGAGATGTAAATCAGAAAGCAGTGGAGACATCGTAAATAAAGACTCGGAATCCATTAAAGAGTGCAACTTTGCAAACGATTAGATTTCAGAAGAATTGTCATCTTTTTTAAGCCTATTTTGTCTAACCTTGAATAGTTCTAATCGAATAGTGGCAGAGTTAAAGTATAGAATAATTGTATAGAATTTTCCTTTGTATATGTGTTCAGGTTCTTCTTACAAGCATCATTGCGTAGAGTTATAGAAATTAACTCAAACTGACGTTCATTCAAGCAACACTGTTACGTTCTCAGTCTGCTAGTCAATTGGATGCTTAAGAATACGATATTATTTCTTCGAACTAATGCAAAATCTTGCGATTAAACTATGACAATATATAGAGGGACACGTAGGTTAGCACTGACAGAGTTCCTTGGGTTGTTACTCTTATGTAAGACTTTTAACAGGATTCACAGCATCATAGCTTCATTGTCAAACTTACCAGCAATCAGTTGGTAACATGCAGTGTGTTCAATTAGTATTCACAATCAGGAAATAGAACACGGAAAGCCTTACAAACAGTTCATTAATGATGTAGAATATCAAAATGTTGAGGATCAGGATGTCTGCTAGTCGGAAATGGTGCGTCAGTTTCAACGAAATGGTTTCTTTCTTCGAAATGGTGTTTCCAGGTAAACATTGTCCACTGTATTCTAATGTGACTGATATTGCTTTCCGGTCAAATGATTGAAATCACCCTCTGTGGTCCTCTGTCTCAATCGACTAATAATAATAGACTACTATTGATTCCCAGCACAACATATATGTATGCGAAATCCCTGAATGTATTTGCTACGATAATACGAGAGTGATCATTTGTTTCTCACTGGTTGTGAGCGAACAGATTTACAGATAGGATGAACCACACCTAACAAGTGATCGCATGAATACTGCATGAAGGGCACATATAACCGACGACGGATACCTAAGGATGTCAAGGACACATATTGATTATACGAGAAGATACGATTGTGAGTTCAATTTTAATTGTAGCGCTTACAAGCGTTTTTAACTGTGGTTGCAAGCCTTTTTATGATTGTGAGTTCAATTTTATTTGTATGTAGCGCTTACAAGCGTTTTTAACTGTGGTTGTAAGCCTTGTAAATCGTAGTTGATAGAAACGCAACTCAAAGGGAAATGTATAAAGATGGTGGACCAATAACACGAGCAAGGGCTTTACTGTGAATTTTCAGTAGAACAGCTAAACAGATTATATTTGATTTAGCCTGTTCACAGGATATATTTGATTTGGAAGAAAAGTGGTTCAATCATCGGAAAATTATTGCGAAAACATCTGCGTTATTCAGAAGAAAGTTTGAATACTTCGAGAATTATCTGCGGTTTCATTATCGGAAAGGTGATATTAATTTCAGGCATGGGTACTTTGGCTGGCGTCCACTCCGGAGGTTTGATTCTACGAAATATTGCACGTTGGTTTAAATTTATAGTGGAAACATATTTACAGTGATCCAGAATGTTGGCAGTGTGAACCTTCATTCATGATCTTGCTCAAGGTGTTAGTGTATAAATGGAGTCAATGAGTAGACTCTGCAGACTAGTTTTGATAAAAACTAGGTTTTCTACGACGGCGAGTTGGCCAAATGATGGGATTGATCAACCAAAGTTGATATGTTATGTCTTTCGCCGTGAGGGTGAAAGATTTGAGCTGACGTTTTGAGCGCTAGCCCTTCGTCAGAGCAAAATCAGTTGACGTTAGTACTAAATAACATATGGAAAATGATCGCTTAACAGGTGTATAACCTAATGATAATGTAAGTATTCAAATGGTGGCTAGTAGTAGTACTGGCAGACTCTTATGTAAGACTTGTAGCAGAATTCACAACCTAAGCTAACATTACTCATGTCAAACTTACCATTAATCAGTTTGGAACTTTTCTTTAGCGAGAGCGGCTCGCATGTGGTACCGTTGATCTTGCTGTCTTGAATACTGCCTTGAAATAATACCCAGAGAATCAAAGTCTGTTTAATAAGCTGGAATTTGGACACACCTTCGCTTTATTTTTCTGAGAACGACATGACAACGGCATGGGATTAAGGGCAGAACTATCAACTGACCAATGGGGCAAGGCCACACATTGCCTACATCTGACACTTTACATTCTCACAGCCAATACCAGGATCACACGCGGGGATCGCGGGTCACGAGGATAACCATTCTCGGATTTCTAAACTCGTAACGCCCGACCCCGTGATCCTGGTATTCCAGGAACCCAACAAGGTGAAGCGTTTACTCCAGCTACACCCAGAAATTTCAAGTTTCAAGTTTATTGTTCTTCTTTTAATTTGTTTTTTAACATGTACCTTCCCCCGCAAATAGAAAGTCTGATCTAGGCGGGGGAAGGTAATGCACACTAAATTTAACAGAAATGTAAATTGATGTAATGCAGTACTGGCTGCATTACAAGAGAGTCTTTGCGTTCAAGAGGTTTATTTGCATGACACTTAGGAAGTTTACACTTTCCTCTGCGTCTCTCATATTTACCGAGTCTGACGTTAAACTGTCCGTTGAAGCTGATGGTCGTTGTTGGCCTTGTTCGATAACCACTTTCCATTCCTGGAAGTCTTTCTGAAGACCAGCAATTTGCCCCTTGAGTGCATCGTTTTCTTTTCTTAATGCTTGGTAGTTATTTACCATGATTGGTGAGCTTATCGTATCATAAATTTTGTAATTTTTGGTGACCAAAGTCAGTTCGCGTCCATCCGTCACGCATCAACACCGTTCACCGGCCGCTAGCTGTTGACAACGTGTCGAATGCTATACAGGAACTATATGAAACACTGAACGTTTTCGATCTGTTGACCGTCTTCAGAGTGAATGAAATTCATCATCTACAAATGAAACAAAATACCATTATTAAAAACTAACTGACATTTAAATAACAGACGATTTATATATTGACTCGAGACTTTGACGTTTTGTAGTTGGATTGATCTGAAATTTGTCATCAAATACCCTTCCTCCTATTGAACAAGTATAAATTAGACTTTGTTCTTAATTGGAGTAATTCTAGGGAGTAATTGTGTTAGATCTTGATCGTAGAATTATATACCGCGCGGACGGCAAATTATAGGACTGAGGTTCGATTTCATTTTCACTAAGGTGTGTTTAATTCCTGGAAATCTAAAGTTCCGTTGTGTCACCACAGAAACTTTTAAGCCTGAGTTGGGTGAAAACTGCCTTTTCCCCCATCTTGAATGATTCGTTTTCCAGGAATGCGTGCTTCGACCTGTGTGGTTATAATCTATTAACAAGAACTGGATTGAAAAGAAAGCTTGATAAATCTTGTTTTTATACAAGGTCTCATTATCTGATGACCACGTGACCACATGGCGAAGTGTTTATCAATATCTCACGTTGTTTATCAGCGCGAGACATTCCCATGGTATTGACTTTAATAGCCAGGTCCCTGGCGCCCTTTTTACTTCGAATGGCGCACAAAGGATTGTGGAGGTGAAGCGGAAAAATGCATGCCAGCAGGAGGAAAATCGGCAGATTTCATGACATCTGCTAACTTCTGCTCATACCAAATTATCGTTTCGTTTAGACAAAAGAGTGAAGAACTAAATAAACTCCAAGAAATTTGAAGCTGTGCAGCATAAGAGTGGTGTTTCAGTTGCAATTCTGATACTTAAGTTAAACAATCAATTTTGAATTCAATTTCTGCTTCAAGTTGAAAGTTTCAACGACATGACGGCAATTCGGCAGCGACCGTGTCCATCGGAAGCTTAAAGAGTTTCATATCGAACTGATCGAAAGCAACCAATTATAATAGTAATAATAGTTATACATTTATGGAAGTACATGCTTGTAATTGATTTGCAAAGAATCGGCGATACGAATCGTAGAGCCGCATCTCAACTGACAACTGACAACTTAACTGGGTCTGAAGTCTGAAGTGTTTGTGTTCAGCTCCCGGGGCTCGACTTACTTGACTTGTGAATATTTTCCTGTATCACAAAAATACCTCGTAAGACTCATCTCATTATCTGGTAAGTTTATTTGGATTTTGGAGACCTGAACTTATTGTCGGAAATGATATGAATCACCTTTGCTGAACAAAAAATAGAACTGAACAACAATCTAAAGAACACTATCTATCTACCATATACTCTGTAAAGCCTATTCAGCATATAACAGAGTCCCTGCTGGGAGTGACATTTTTAAAAAAAGTGCATGTGTGAGATTTAACTAAGAAATTAGGTCATGGCCGGTGCAAAAATTAAATATATAAATTGTCTAGTTTCTAGATTAGACTAGTTTCCTAGTTTCCAGGCAGTCATACTATGTATATTATATTAAGTCATACTATGTATATTAAAACCCTGTATAAATAAATCGATATAAAGCTTGTAGAATATTTTACTTTACGTTTGTTCAATGCCCGTTTTATGCGATCGGACCTAAATATATTGATAAAGTCCAGTCAGCTGATGTATAAACATTGGAAATCACCGTCTGTTTAAAGCCAGTAAACAAGCTAAATGAAGACTAATTAGGCCCAAAGCTGCATCAGGTCAGATATATTGCCCATAGGCCAAGTACAGTAATTAAAACAATTTTAAGAACAATAATTGATAAATGATGCAATAATCTATCTTCTTTCAAGCCATCACGCCATTTTTTTTCAATTTTCCGTCTGTTGCTGTCGATGACGTATGGGAATCGATTTGGTGATTTTGGGAACCGATTTCGATTTTATTCCTGGCGTCTCCGCCAGCGTGTTGCAATTAACACTGCGAAGCTCGCCCCAGTCCTTCTGCTGTTGCTTCTAACGCGATCACGTATAATATAAGCGGAGATGATAAGGGTCGTCAGCATTCTCGTTCCCAGAGCCACTTTCTAACGGTAAATTTGATACAAACGAGATATACCAATTCCAGTGTTTGCGAGGCTTGCCAACCGTTATCATCACGAGGGGGATAGGGAAACATAGTTTGTTGGGTTAGGGAAACATAGTTTGTTTTAACTCCTATGCGTTACGTCTGTCGTAATTTTATCCATTATACATGTAATTTTAATACCTTGTAAATTTTATTTTATGCACGTTAGCGTTTTAACAAGTTTGTTTTAACTCCTATGCATTACATGTTGAAATAAATGATTGATTGATTGATGACCAGGGGAGCATGCCCTGGCACCCCTTAGAAGCTCGTGCGTTTAGTGCTCACATGGAGGCCCCCTTCACAAAATCCTGGATCCACCCCAGGTGTATAAAGCTTTGATTTCACGCATGGAGCTGTTATATTTGAAGTCTCGTACATGTTCTAATTTGCCGTTATGTTTAGAACATTGCATGGATCCAAATGTGGTTACAACTAAGATATTGGTGCTGTCTGATTACAGGATCACCAGGGCAGCGGGAACATAGATAGTGAATACAGATGTAGTCTATTTTGCAAGCGACACCTCCAGTGTCCACCCTGGTCAGGTCTGTTTGTTACCCTGGACAAGATGAGGTGCCAACAGACGGCAGTTTCTTCATCTGGTAAGTGGTGTGATTACTGTCATTCTCCGAGTACAGATACTTCCAGTGTCCACCCCGGTCAGGTCTATTTGTTACTCTTGACAGGCTGAGGTGCCGACGGATTGCTGCTTCTTCATCTGATAAGTCACGTGATTGTTGTCACTATTTGAGTAGGGTCACATTTATTTGTTGCTCTTCATCCGGTAGGATGCACAATTCATCTCGATTCATAACTGCAGATTAAACATTGCAGTGTCCCTCACGACTGTACACCTTTCTATACTTTGCTGTTTGAAGACTTTCTCAAATATATGCCTACTTTTCACAAACATTTCCGCCCTTATCAATCAACATACACGTTTGGCTACAAAATATTCCTTCAACATTACTTTAGATATAAGTTTAGCTCTTTCAGACTTTCAAACTGAGTCCGAAGTGGCTTGAGAGAAGAGGAAGGGTCAGATGAGTCTATAAAGACCACCAGCATAGTAACCTTCTAGAAAATACAGTCAGATATACACATAAAGCCACAGCTAAGATGTCAGAGGTGATTTTTGATATTGCAACACACTTCCAAACATCATACAGTGACTTTCGTTGGCGGCTTTGCTTTGCTTATGAAATACAGGAATGGAGCGGAGGATTTTCCCAATTACAGAGAGAATTTAAGACATAGGTAAGGTTTCTGACGTTGTACTATGGTAATAGAACACATACAAACATTCAACTGTCAAGTTCATTCGCTTGCTTTACTGAATCTACAGTATGTTTGTTATTTTTGCCGTCTGGATAGGCAACATCAATCGAAAGTTCTGAATTCTAAAATGTTATTGTGATACTGACAAAGAGATATCAAAACAGTTACAAAAGCGGGTTTCATCCAAAGAAACATTTCCTTGGTAACCTTCGGTGTTCGTTTGTGGTGTTTAGTTACGCGATATGTTTTCTCCATCTGCTGTATATCATAATAAAGTATTGAAATGTTCGCGGGTTTCATCCAAAGAAACATTTCCTTGGTGACCTTCGGTGTTCGTTTGTGGTGTTTAGTTACGCGATATGTTTTCTCCAACTGCTGTATATCATAATAAAGTATTGAAATGTTCGCGGGTTTCATCCAAAGAAACATTTCCTTGGTAACCTTCGGTGTTCGTTCGTGGTGTTTAGTTACGCGATATGTTTTCTCCATCTGCTGTATATCAAAATAAAGTATTGAAATGTTCACGGGTTTCATCCAAAGAAACATTTCCTTGGTGACCTTCGGTGTTCGTTTGTGGTGTTTAGTTATGCGATATGTTTTCTCCATCTGCTGTATATCATAATAAAGTATTGAAATGTTGGCGGGTTTTATTCAGCAAACAATTCTACAGCTTTGAGCTTTTCTGAGAATGCTTCAGTTTAAAGAGAGTTTAGTTTACGATGAGAATGCTTTGTTGATAGTGTCGGCTGTTGATCGTGTGACAAGTTCTCATCGCCTATAAGACGTCTTCATGTTTTGGTTTTTCAATGCACTACTTTTCGAGTATTTAAATAAATATTTTAACTCAATAGACTTTTAGAGGTTTATTTCACGTTCAAACTCAAAATTGGTGGGGAAGAAGACTGAAGTGATTGTGTGAATTCAGTTCAAAATCAAGGAAAGTACGAAACATAGCGCTGAGGAAAATGCTTTGTGTGTGGCAAACCATGCACTTTGCCCATGACAAGATCTGCCTAGCTCGTGGCCAGATCTGTGCTAACTGTGGGTGATATGTTGCAGGAGTGATACTGATAAAGTGACGACACATTTGCATTTCCTCTAAATGTTACTGGAGAGAAATATGTGGATAATGTGGTACCTGTCATGATGAATGGTGTTAATGTGAAGATGCTTGTTGATTCAGGGGCTCAGTCAACAGTCATGGGGGAAATGGAATTCAGAGGTCTGGAAGGGAATGGATTGTGTGTAAAACTGCAACCTGTCAAAAGAAAGCTACATGTATGTGTTTATGGTGAGGGCCGCTTGCCTGTTATTGGCGCATTTGTAGCCAATACTGAATGTTTTGGACAGAGAATAGAGGAAACTGTTCTCGTGGCAGAAGTTGAAGGACGGTGCTTACCGGGTAGTCCAGCAAGCAAGAAAAAGTCAGAGGTCAGAGTTAACAGTGTAGAGAGTGACATAAGTAACATGGCATGTAAATTTCCAAAGGTATTCACAGGTGTTGGAAAACTTAGTCGTTACAAATTGTTATTGCATATAAATCCTGAAGTGTCACCAGTAGCTCAGAAACCAAGGCGGATTCCGTATGCACTAAAGGACAAGGTTACAAATAAAGTGAGCGAGCTGCTCGACCTCGATGTAATTGAAGAAGTTACAGGCCACACAACATGGGTCAGTCCAGCTGTGTTCGGAACTGTCTTTCAAAACCAGTGATCAACATTTGGTAGATCTAACTTTGAAACTTCATAACAATAAGCTCGTTCTCGATTTCTAGCGGCTTTTCTCAAAACTGACGGCAGATTTAAAAACTACATTTATTAACCTTTCCGAAAATATATACTTTATTGAAGATTGCGTGAATATTTCACAAGTTACGTTCAGTTGAAATAAAACATTGTTTCCTCCTTAATTACTGTCTTACACGTCACATGGCTGGTTGGATACTTCATCATATTCACAGCCACATGAGTACAGACAATTCTTGGTAACGAGTTCCTGACTTTCTTCCTAACTGCGCTTCTCACATTTGCTACTACCTGACTCGCTAAGAAGAGCGGGAACAGTTGACGAATTTAAAGCACTTTTAAAATTGCACTTATTTCAATTAGCTTTTAAATACTGATCCTTTTCTTTCAAGTAATTAGGCTTTTAAATCCAGATTTTTATCGAATCCTTTAGTTTTCAAGTAATTAGATTTTAAATTTTAGATTTTTAGATTACATTAGAATGCGCTTTGAAAATTTTATTGAAAAAGCACTATATAAATTATTATTATTATTATTATTATTATTGTTATTATAATAGTTTGTGGAGATAGAATATACTCTGCAGTATCTAAACTTTAGAAAAGAGAAACCTCCTTTGATATCGTTTCATTGCTATTGGTTTATCTATCTATCTATTAAAACGATCAAGTCTGATCAACAAACAGGACTCGTCAGCAACAAAGAAGTCTGTGCGCTGTTGCCTTTCCTATTCCCGTCACTTCTTCTCCCGTTCCCCATAGCCAAGGTACTAATCCTTGCTGGCCTATTTCACATGCGGCAAATCACAACGCTCTAAGGAAGCACCAAAATTAAAGCAGTGGATGTGTCAGTCAGGCCATGAAAAGGCGAAAAGCTAAAAAAAAGAACAAAAAAGAGAAAAAAGAAAAAGAAAAAAGAAGGCACAACTTATGCTACAGGAGAATTCTAACTGATTTAAACTCAGTTTTATGGACTTCAAGTCACTTGTTCTCAATGCAGCACCTTGATTGTGGCAATCCGATTCAAACTTCTCTGGAAACTGCCAATCCAATATAACACAAATTGTATTCATTTATCACGTATGTGCTACCTAAGCTCAAAATAAGGCATTGAAAACTCACTGTTTGTTGCACAAATTGAACTATTGTTACAGAAGGACTTAATAAATGGTGCACATGACTGTATACCTGCAGTTTTGTTCAGTGCACCTGCCTGACTGTGCTCCAGTGTGTCATCTTTTTATCTTCGTCTATTGCTAATCTTGAATCCTTTCCACTAATTTTCATCTAATGGGAAGGTCTGGTTGCCATATGAAGTCCACAATGGAAAAATGGCTTGAACCATACAACAGGAGTCCAACCGGATCGAGAAGTGTTGGCGGTTGTCAAATGGAAGAGTCAGGTAAAAGAGAAAACAGGAGTCTTTCTCGAGTGTCTTATGAGCGCACAAGGAATAAATCTGGGGGGTTCAAAGACGAGTGAAGTCCCACCAGAGTGGGCGAGGAAGCTTCTAAAACAACTGCAAAGGCACAATGCAAACGCATTGAAATTGGTCAACTGGCAAGTAAACGAATAAACATTTTTGGATTAAACGGGGCCTTCTATTTTGGCAGTAGCCGCTGAGCAGATAAATTCGGGCACTGACCTCCTTTGTTTCGAGCGTGATTCTGATTGATTGTTGTCTCGTGCAATGACGCAACAACACTTCTTCAGTCGCTGTTACCACTGAAGTTGGTTGTTGATTTTTAGAAAACTGCTTAAAATGCAAGTCTCAAAATGTTCGAGAAGTTTGAATTTACGGTTGGCAATAAAGCTGAAGCAATCGATTCGCTTGGCATGTGATGCAAGTGTGAGGTTGTAAGAATTTCAGGAGTTAGTCTCAGTTACCTTCCCACCGTGGCCGAAACAGTTTCACCGAGAGCTTAGAAGTGAAGAAGAAATAAGGGCTACCACTGGTATCCAGAAGCAAAGAAAGAGGAGACAGACACTAACATTGAAGGTAATTACATATTTTCTGGTTAACAAGTATCTCACTTGACCAAGTTGACAGCAGTGAACAAGACTAGTTGAGTCGAAAGCTTTACTGGTTACACACTTTGTACAGAGTCTACAATTTATAAGCCAATCCGAATCATTCGTTTCCTGTACAAGAAATTCAGTTGTTCAGTAGGTATATCACTTAATTTATGGCGCTAGATGAGCACTGGTCGTAGCTCAAATTCGACGCCTTCCAAAGCTGTAAATAAATTTGTGGATTCATTCCAAAGTTGTAATTTAAGAGATTTACTGGTTAAAGCTAAACTTCCCAGCAATAACAAAAGTAAACAAAAGCCAGGTACATATCACTGAGGTAAAAACTGTTCTCCATATCCTTATAGCAAAGAGGGAATCACTACATACACCTTCTCGTCTACTGGAGAAACAAGATCATACGCCAACACATTAATTGCTGTTCTGGAAACGTAATATATATGGTTAATTGCAAATGCTGCTCTTCCCAATATATAGGAGAAACCCGCCGCCAAGTCAAAGATCGCTTTAACGAGCATCACTACACCGTTGATAACCCTAATTGCAAGTCTAAACCTACAGCCATAACAGATCGCTTTCTAATGAGCAATCATCAACCTAATGACATGCAGCTAATTCCATTAGAAATTATAACTTCCAACAGAGATAATATCCGCAAAGCCAGAGAAGCTCATCTAATCGATAAAGGGCAAACACTAGAACCAAAAGGCATGAACCGTAGAGAAGAAACGTGATATTTATCAACATCATTTTTTCAATATTTTTTATTTTTCAATTATAGCTATTATATTCTAGTTCTCCTTTCAGTCGTCTTATTTTTCACTTCAACTTTGTTCTTTCCAACAACTTCTTATTAACTTTTTATTTTACGTAGTTGTTTTGCATATTTATATTCAGTTGTAATCCCATGTGGTTTTCTATATCCCAAGTACCTCCACTCTGTTTTGTCATAGACACATCCACACATTAGGCTCTTAGTCTTTCCGTTTACAACCCCAGTATCACCTTGGCTCAAATTTCTATAACGTATACTTATATTTTTCTTACATGTTTATAGCCATTGGCTACTTTTAAATTTCAAATCTTACATATATTTAAATGTTTCATCACCGTTATTATAAGTACTCGTTAGATACACCCACTTAATCATTGTATATTATTGGTAGATTTAAATAATGCTTAGATCCGACAGTATATAATCAACATTGTATAAACGAACTCTCCATTGCAAACTCTTCCCTGACGAAGGTTGGTATAGCCATCCGAAATATTGGAAATAAAAAGTTGTAAAGCAATATAAATCAGCCCTGCATATTTGGCCGTTCAGTATACAAAGTACGCTGGTTGCGATCTACACACAGGACGATACAACTTTTTTTTTAAAGAAGTCCAAAGAGGAAGTTCGTCAAAAGCCGACTTGCAGTTGCTTCATTGTCACAAGACGTCCGTATTCAGCTACTGATCTCTTAACAGAAGATCCGAACTACCTAAACATGGGAGTTGATTTTCCAACTTGGAGAGCTCGTATTGGTACATTTAACATCACTACAAGACGTTGCAGTCCTTCACATGGCGACAAAAGGAAACCTTGTGAAGTAAAGCCCACAGATCTGTCGGACAATAGTAACATTTTATATATTCCAATATCACTGCTGTTTTCTGTCCTTGTGTTGACAATGTTATTCTCAGCTGTCATCATGATTCAATGGAAAGTACTGGAGAATAACCCAAACGATACGAAGCACATTACAGCCACCACATTTGCATCACACCGAGGTTATGATGACCTAAACCTACAGAGCTTACTGCCTTGTACACCATTCTCAAGACCTCCAACGCTTCTCACAATTTGTATGGACATCGAGCCAAACCTGGGAGCAGTGATCACAGACCTACTAAATCAGCCACAAAGGAAACTTTTTAACAGAGTTAAACGCATCAAACGTAAATCAACTGAAAACAAACATCATCTAGAAACTATAAATTCTACTTAATTAACGACATTGTTCCAAAAGGTCTTTTGCCAAGATGTAAATCTGCACTCCATACCAAAAATAGCACTTTTCATCAAGATTGGATGAGGTATACAACAGACGCGGCAATAAATCACCTGAAGCTCCTGAGATCTGAGTGTTGTCGGATAATTAAATCCCTTGACAATGAACTTGACAAAGAAAAGGAACAATTGCACTCAATATGCAATAACGAACAGATCACAGAAATATCTAAGACTTTGGAAGGTTTAGCTAAAAATCTTTGTCTTAGACTGGCTGCGAAAGGTAACAGAAAGATCCAGATTTTATCTGCCAAGGGTAAGGTTCACTTGGTTCTAGTGTTGGCTCATCCGATATTACTAATAACCACACAGCTGAAAATAACACCAATACTAATAAGCATAATGATAAGAGCATTGATAATCAATCAACACAACCATTTTCCCCTCACCGCAACAACAACAATAACAATTACAATAACAGTGACATACACAGACGCAGATGTATACGCAGAAAATCGAAACGCAACAGACAACAGTTCTGGCAAAAAAGAAAGATCAGATTAGAAGCTACATGTATCTCAGTTATAAACCTCTCCAATACACGACTTACAGAAGATGAAAGTCAACTCCCTGCATGTGGACTGACTTTTTTACCTACTCCTCGACGTGTCAGCTGGTCAGAAGTCAAAGCAGACATGGACAAATTTTCTAGACGTATGAGACTTCATGAATTATTTTTCGACTACCCACATAGAGAACCCAACCCTTTTCGCAAAAGAAGTAGTATATGGACACCCCCTTCTAACAAAGACTCTGCCTTGGATGCTTTCCTTGACGCTATTAACAACGACATCATGACCACCACACCAACTTGCATATGTGACAATTTAACTAAAAGAAAGACAAGCCCTTAACCGACTGAGACGACGTCACAATATCATCATAAAACTGGCTGATAAAGGCTCAGGTACAGTTGTCACGAGTCAAGAGTGGTATAAAATGAACGTTTACGACAACTCAACAACATCACATTCTACGAAAACGTAAATGATGACAAGACTGCCGAAATACAAGAGAGAGAGAGTTAAACATATGATTAATGACGTACAGACGTAAAGAAATTAACAAAAAAACAAAAGACTATCTCATACAATCCAACCCCAAACCTGGCCGATTCTACATCCTCCCCAAAATACACAAACAGGGTAACCCTCCAACAGAAGATATATCTGAATTTGTCGATTACCATCTTAAACCGCTAGTAAGTTAAATACCGTCATACATCAAGGATACCACCCATTTTCTCAACAAACTTAATACCCTAGGACAATTCCCTTCTAATTCTATGCTAGTAACCCTTGACATCTCCTCTCTATACACGAACATACCACACAACGAAGGCATTGAAGCTTGTAGACAATTTCTATGTAAATGCACTGACAAAACGGCTAGCACTGAAACACTCTGCTCTCTACTCAACATGATACCTAATATGAATCATTTCATATTTAATGACAAAAACTACTTACAAAAGACAAGCACTGCGATGGGGACGCGCACAGCACCCTCTTATGCTAATCTATTTCTCAGCAAATTCGAACAAGACGATATATAGACCAACAGAGATAATATCTGCAAAGCCAGAGAAGCTCATCTAATCGATAAAGGGCAAACACTAGAACCAAAAGGCATGAACCGTAGAGAAGAAATGTGATATTTATCAACATAATTTTTTCAATATTTTTTATTTTTCAATTATAGCTATTATATTCTAGTTTTCATTTCAGTCGTCTTATTTTTCATTTCAACTTTATTGTTCTTTCCAACAACTTCTTATTAACTTTTTATTTTACGTATTTTTGTATAACAAGTAGTTGTTTTGCATATTTATATTCAGTTGTAATCCCATGTGGTTTCCTATATCCCAAGTACCTCCACTCTGTTTTGTCATAGACACACCCACACATTAGGCTCTTAGTTCCAGTATCACCTTGGTTCAAATTTCTATAACATACATGACAAAACCGTGTCGGACTAATCTGGGCATTAAGTAAACAATAGATTACCCGTAGCAGCTGCGGTAAAAAATTTGCCTTCTAAACAAAAGGCAGATAATATAATCTGGTTTCACAACACATGAATGTTCGAACAAACTCGTCAGTTTAAAAACAAATACACAATACGATCATTGATACAAGTCCATCCGTTTTGCAACACATGAGCGTTCGAACAAACTTGTCACTTTGAAAACAAATGTGCGATACAGTCATTCATACAAGTCCATTCGTTTCACAACACATGAACAACAACTGAGAGGACGATGCTTACTGTCCACAGGTCAGTTTCAGCGTCGATTACTTCGGTTACTTAGAGCTTGACAGTGTGCGTGGAATTGTATCCAGGTTTCTTTCAGTGTTTCGATAGAGATCCCATAGAAGTCGTAGATCATGCTGGTTTTCTACGACATAACTTAAAGAAGGAGGGGTTTTCAATCAACACATGTAGCTTTTGCTTGGCTTGCGGCATTCCAGACATGATTGGCGCGGATTTCAAACACGCTTGCTTTGTTGATTTTAAACAAAGCGCCAAACACATGGCCTTTGTTTACGATTAATGCATCATGGCGGGAGGACGTCTCCCAAAGTGTTCGTGCACTTTTTTACCTTTATTTGCTCTCGGCGTCCTGCTCCTGCCTTCATTTTGGCACAACTCTTTTCTATGTTATTTAGGCTCTTCGGACACCTGCGAATTTCCAAGTGAAGATCTCTATTGCAGTAGTAAGACTGTTG
>JAOBYG010407729.1:0-15956 GCA_025403545.1 Epizoanthus stellaris
TTTATTTTCTTGCTCAGTTACCTTTTATTTCTTATCATTATCAGTTCGTGAGACAGCAGCTAAGAGTTTTATATCAGCAAAATCTTGAATTCACATTAGTTCACGTATTCACAAAGTCAAAGACGGCTGTCCGCCATTATTTGTTTCAAAATTTGAACTCGCGCGCTCGGTGACCTTGGGGAAAGGGGGCGGAGCTTAGCCTTTTATACCGGAACTTCCTGTTTAAATAAGTTTAACGCACTTGCTGTCAAAATTGTATTTCTTGTATTTAGACACTTATTGTTTTCACATAATTCAGCTAATATTTTCGATTCTTGTTGTCCTGTTGAGCTTACAACTCGTGTTTCATGACTGTAAACGCTTTTTCCTGCAAATATCCGTGACAAGTCCATTTAAATGTTGTACCCTACATCAATGATCATCTCTTACTTGTCCAGGGAAAGCGAGAACTGTACTATTTACAATACACTTACCACGGCTACCTGAATACTTCGGAGTGTAGTGATTTTACGTTTATTGAGAGAAATTGTCGATATGTGTTTCTTCCTAATGTTGGATTTGTTATTGCCAGTAAGTATGAAAGGAAGATTCTCGCTGAAGAAGGGCAATTACTGGGAAATGAACAAGCATATGGACAGACAGCTACTTATTTCACCTCTTATTTCATTGGCATCGTATTGCAGGATCTATCACTTTGCTAACTCAGTGAACGTTGAAATATACATTTTCAGTGGTATCAGTGTTGGCACGGAACACCCATGGGCACACCATTACAGGTTATGCAATATGAAGACTATTACATCTGCAACGAGGGAGTTCAAAATTCTCAACAAAAAGCAGTCTAATTGTCTGTTTACGAGGTGGCAGGATAATCTTAGTGTTTGCAAGGATAAGCAAAGACTATAATACTATAAACCACTAAATGAAGGAAATCGCTTTAAGAAACTCCATTTTGTCCTTGAAACATAATGGATAGCTTACCATTGCAAGAAGAATTTAAGATTACGTTCATTCATCTTACTGGTTCTACTATAAAGTGTTTCTTCGGACTTCCATTACTTTTGCCCAACAATATCAACTAATAGTACCAGTCTTAGCTACTTATGGAAATATTTCGTAGAAATATAATGAACAGGGTATTCCAACTTCAATAGCCTTCCCTCACCTGACTTCTTCATTCTTATCCAATGAAAGCGCTTCAGAGATTAGAGATTGTGATAGGGTAGAGTCCCTAGAAAGTAACATAACAAGTGAGTCATCAAATCTGACAATCATTAGTTCTGAGAAAAAAGAATACATAGAAAACCCAAACCTAGAACTCTGCTCAGATCTGTTGTTTTGTTGATGATACTCCACTTAGAGACTACAAAGACGGACACATACGCAGATGCAAACCAGAGAGACAGACAGATTGATTGATTGACACAAAGAATTCGATTGGAATTCGGTTTGATGTATCAATGATATTCTCAATTTCGATGAAGTGAAAGCAACTTTTGCATTAAATTAAACACGAACGACCACGACAAGAAGATCGGAAGCACCTTGCAGCCAGTTTACACAAGCCCACAAATTGGAGAGAAGTTCAAGGTTCATGAAGCAAAGCCACCCGTGGTGAACCAGCAATGTGCTGTTTACTGTATTAAGTGTCATCTGTGCGATACAGAGTATATCGGCTACACCTGTCGCCACCTTCATCAACGCATAGAAGAACAAAGGTCATCTGCCATTGATAAACACCTCAAAGAGAAGCATGGAGTGACGACCCCTGACATTACCAACAAGGTTTCTGTCCTGAGGAAGTGCCAGGGAAAACTAGACAGTTGCATCTACGAAATGCTCTTCATCTGTGAAAGGAAACTGGAACTGAACACACAATCTGACTCTATTCGCGCTCAAGTCTTTGTTTGACATTTCAATGCATGCTCTGTGAACACTTCATAACCTATCTGGCATGCAGTTCTATTTCACACTTTTCACACTTTTCCGGGATATATTACTTCTAAACAAGAAGTTATCTTACACTTGAAAATGATGTCAGCTAGGCCATCGAAACGTTGTTTTTTATCGCTTATTTTTATTCTCAAATGTATAAACAAATCTTCTCTAATTAAATTATTGGGTTACGGAGTGTAAACTTTACGTACCTCCCTGCGGGGTCCATATTGACAAACTTTACTCTCTTGCGATACACTCTCTGTAACATGGCAGAGAAACTGATTTTTCCTCCACTGCATCCTCCCTGCGATTCGATGGCACTACTTATTGATAACGCCGGTACTTCCTTGTTTACGGTTTCTCCTGGTGATTTAGCCTGCACAACGGACAACCTGCTCTCTTCATGTGCACAATCTAATGCACTGCCTTTTTCTGTTGAATTTTCACCTCCACAGGTATCACCAAAAATCAACTTAGACGGTTGGAATCCCTGTGGTATGAAGAAGAAACATCAAATAACTGTCTATTTTAGAACAATTGTATCTCTCTCAAAATGTAACGGTTCATTTATAGCCCATCAACTGCCAAAAGAGGCTTCAGTACCAGAAATATGTCCTTGCAGATAAGCTTATAAAGAATGAAATCGAAACGCTAAACTAACACAGTTTGAATGGGTTTTGCTAAAAGGCGGCCCGTGGCCCAGCATTTGCTAAAAGGCGGCCTGGGCCGCAGTCCGGGCCACGGTCCAGCAAAACAACAAACATTGAAAAACTCAAAAAAGAAAAAAAAATTTAAACGAAGATCAGAATGTTAGGGACTTAATCTACCTAGACCCTGTTCAGTTGAGTTCGCTACTGGCGTTTACCTACACTGACGTCAATGCACTGACGTTATGAAATGCCCCGACCTTTCCTCTCTCCTCGTAAAAATTCGGTACAATAATAAAATCCATATAAAGAACAATATATAAAGTTTAGAAGTTGTCTCCTTCAAATTTGTGTTTAAGAATCGATTTAATTCATTCCTTCAACCTGCTTCAACTTTCCCGCCAAAAATAGCATGTAGAAAATCCCGGATGTTCCTTTCTCAGTCAGAATTTTCCAAGTTTATTACATAAATCACATCATTTTTGTATGAAAAGGAAATTAAAACTGGTTAATAACACAAACAAAAAAAATATGCCAAAAAAGTTGGGAGTCGAACCCGGAACTTCCGCTTCATAGTGCAACTCTCAACCAACTGAGCCACCGTGTACTTCACAACTTTCACATTTTGCATTGTAAGTACAAACCCTTTTGTTGCGCTATGAAGCGAAAGTTCCGGGTTTGACTCTGGGTTGAAGCTTTTAACGTTTCAATTTTTTTTAGGAAAGCTCGGGGCATTTCATAACGTCAGTGCATTGAGGTCAGTGTAGGCAAATGCCAGTAGCGAACTCAACTGAACAAGGCCTAGGTAGGTTAAGTCCCTAAAATAGAATTCTGATCTTCGTTTAATTTTTTTTTCTTTTTTGAGTTTTTCAATGTTTGTTTTTTTGCTGGGCTGCGGCCCGGGCCGCCTTTTAGCAATGCTGGGAAGCAGGCCAGGCCACGGGCCAGGCCACAGGCCACCTTTTAGCAAAACCCCAGTTTGAATACAGATTCATAAAGATAGATAACTGGCATAGCCAAGAACACCTTAAACTTGAACTTTAAACTTTATTTGTTTGACCATTGGACGCTTAGGAGCTTAGCCCTGTACAGCTTATGGCCTTTGTTAGCTTCGATACCCACCTTACGTGGTGACTGCAGCAAATGTGATTTGTTTTGCAGTGGCGATCGTCCTTGTCTTGGGAGTTTGACAGCAATATCTATAATAAAGTGCAATACTGTAATTCTGCCTACTAGGTATATAGTCTGATCTATGTTATACTAACAAGCCCCTTGCTTTAAAACGCAGCTTTGACATATCCCAGCTTTGACTGTACTCAGAGATTACAAAATTCACTGTTTGGAGCAATGGAATATGTGGCAAATTTCACAATCGTGTGAAATCGGGATTCATTGCTTGAAACCAAATTCATGACTTGTGTTCTCCTCAGTAATAAAACCCCCCAGAGCTGATAGGCAGTGTATTGTGTTTGAGGATCTAGGATGGTGTGACAAGAGCCCCAAGGAATTGGTAGAAGATGATACGCATGTAAGTGAACTGTGATATTGTCCTACAGTCTGTAGTGTTCAACGACGTTGTTTAAGAAGGAGAGCACAACTTCATTTCAATTTAAGAAGGTAAGTCTCTGAAATAGAGTGCAGTTTTCGTCAGGTAACTAGCGAAGCTTCCTTAAGATTGGAGAAATATAGTCATATCTACGAGTGCACGTGAGCAGCAATGTTCTGAAGATATTGAAGTTCGTGAACCTGATATTTAGGTTATCTAGAACTGACAATGCGAAGTACTGCGATCTAATTTGGCAGAAACAAAAGCGATAGCCCACATTGTAAATTCTAGTGGTATCCCAAGGGCTTCTTGTACACACAACAACAGTTCAAGGTGTACCTTTTAAACTGTCTCACCTTTTATGCCACTCATGTCAATTTGTGGTGACCCGGGAGGAGTAGGTAATCTCTCGCAATAGTAGGTGCACAGTAGAATGGGATATGGGAGGGATGGCACGTCCAGTTTTTGCCTGAAGGTATGTATAATAGATTAAGTCTTGTTTAAACTACACTGGATTTTTGGCACAGCTTAGACAGTAGTGTTACCCCTACCATTCTACCCATGGTGGAACTATCTATAGTTATTGGCGCAAAGCTAGTTGTAGACAAGTTACAGTGACAAAGAAATGAAAGGCATAAAATATAAGAACTATAAAAACTAGAATTGAATAGGTAAACATAGCCTCTTGCACTTTAGTGATATATCCGACATATACCGTAAAATCCAGGGATGTAGCAGATTTTTGCTAAAGCAGGTCCATGTTGGTTTTAAGGGGGTCCACGAACATCTTTTGGAAATTCGACTTAAAATGGTGCCTTTAACGTGTTTTGACCACCAAACTGATATAGTAACCACTGGGTAATTATGTCACACCACGTAAAGCTGCTGTGTTCATTCGCAAATCTTACCTGTAATGAATGCTTTGTATTTATTGTGAAGCAGAAGCCAAAACGAAACAAAATTAACAGAATATTGTAAAATTGTAAATGACATAAAAATGTTTATTTAAGAAATCGTTCGAATCGTAAGCTGTTTCCATTCAAAGTTTAATATCTTTCTCTCTCGTAAATAGTCGGTCCGTGACAACGTAATAGCCGGGCAAATGGACCGTGGACCGGCTTCCTCTCTACATCCCTGAAAATCTAGTTTATAAGTCCAGTCCCTCTGTCCACACAGTGTTCCCTTCTACCCATAATGATATCTTACCATGGAGGATGAATTCTGACAAAGGAACAAACATGAAGAGCAAGCTGTTTGCTCGTCTCTGCAATGAATACCACATCAACAATGGCAGAGCGTTGTTGGTTCATGTGTAGCTGTTCATCTGATATTACATAACATCTTGTGAAGAGAAGAGAGCATTGTTGCCACTGTGATATGATCTGCACAGTTAATGCACTTGACTCTGTGCTGTCAACAACGTAGTCTGGATAAAAAAGAGAAAGCTGTTCAGTTCCTGTGTTTGATCAGTGGGCTTGCATTTACTGATAATCTTACTGTCAAGATTCTACACTTTCTTAAAGTCCTTCTTTCCCAGCACTCTCAAGTAATGGGTATATTTAGTAATGTTAAATATTGCGCCCTGCAAGCCGCCATTTTCGTTACTACTACAGAAGTCAGGAAACTGTAATGCGCTTCCCATACACGTTTTTACTGCATGCTCTTCGATCATCGGTATGTGTTGTCCTTCACCTTTGGTTCACTTGTTTACGTGTTTCCTGCATGCTCTTGAGATCACATCATGCCCTTGATCAGGTGTTTGTAAAACACATTCTTTTTTGCAAAATTTAGAAGTTTGTTTACCCTTGGCATGCTTCCATCATTGTTCACGTTCATGTTCATTTTAATGTTAATGTCCTGGTCAATAGCATAGCTTGGGAATCAACAGATGCCTTTAGTTTAAAATTGACGCACACACCACTTTATCTCAAATTATAATTAAGAAATAGAAAACATTTCCGTGTTTTCCATCGAGTTATGGTAACATGAGTGCAAGTGTGGGAGAACAAGAAATAGCTGTGGTAGCACGAGCCGAAGGCAAGTGTTTCCACAACTATTTCGCGCTCTCCCAAACTTGCACAAGTGTTACCATAACTCAATGGAAAACACAGGAAATGTTTTCTATTTCCTTTATTAAATAAACGCAGCCATGTTTTCCATCGAGTTATGGTAAATGGCTTTCAACCAATCGGAGCACGTGTTATATCTAGTTTATTTTATAATTCACCATAGCGCCAGTAGGCCTTTAGCAAAAGCCAAAATGGTACTGGTTTGCTACTCGATTTGTGGCAAGTTTATCGTGATCCTTCAGATGCTCATGTGTCCGAGACTTAAAAAACAGGAGCAAGGAAGTCCTAAGCAAGGTCTGCATCATGTGACCAAAATGTTTCATTCTTTAAACTCTGAATCCACAACTAGGTTGGCATGGACACATGCATTGACGCACATTGTCAGAGACCCAGGCATAATACATGGGGCGAAAGAAATGGAAAAGAAAAACTGAAAATAAAATAAAATATTTACTAGCTCCCTGTCACAGTCCCATATATACTATGTCTATACTTATATAACTAAAGTGGAAAATTGAACACTGGGAAACACGAACATTTTTCAATACTAGAAATGAGAAATACTCAACAATTACGGAAATCTGTGAATCAGGATTTAGAGTTTTTCTTACATTATAAATCCAAAAATGCAAATTTTCAGAATGTTATGATTCAAAACTCCAGTAATTATTCCAGCAATTGCTAAGCACAAATCTGATTGAAGAATTACAAGAATATCCTGAGACATGAAATACCGACGTCATTTGGGAGACAGAGAAGGGCAATGTTTGCATTATAGCCTTTAACATGTATTTATTTCACTTGCCTCCCAAAAGGAAAGTGCCACTCAGTGACAACAATTACAACAGCCCCTCTATTGGTAAAGATGAAATGAACACCACGCCACAAGACCAACATTACCCTACTTCTTATCAACAAGTCCGTGGGTATGCTCAAGTCCCTGACAGTACGTCTAAAGACTAGTCCAACAGCTTAACATCCCTGCCCATAGAAGGTGCGGTGAAAGAAGATGTCCAGAGTTCTACACCTGGGGTGCCAGGAGTGCAATACATGCGGAACTCTCGCTAGCAGTCAAAGAGCCCACTGGTTCTGAGTTAACCTTGTACACACGTATATATGTTTACTGCATGCCTCATAAGGTTTGGTATTCATTTGCATCACCAGCCCACATAAAACACTGTACGGAAAATTGTGCAGGCTAGTCTAGAATGTTTTCTACACTTTCTAAGCCTTCACCAAGTGAAACAATCCAAAACAGCCTTGAAAGCATCAAATCAATATTTTCTGTAATTGGACCCTGTGACCTTATTATAAAACAGAGATGCTATCAACCTACCTCCCGTTTGCTGCAGATCAGCCAGTCTATGAGCCCAAAAAGCTCTTTCTGATTTTTCTCTAGCAATTAACCGTTGAAGCTGTTCAGCCAAGCCTGACCTAATGATATATAAGATAATAACATACCAGATAAAGTACTCTCATCTTATTCATTTCTTAATTAGATTAAAATCCATTTAAAACAATTCTTACATAATTTCAAAACAATTTGTAGATGGAATTTCAGCTTTCAGTAACCACTGAATAATTCAATATCTATAGTCACAAAAGTATTTGATTTAAATTATATCCTCACTTATTTTAATTGAAAGTAATCATATCTTATTGTAAAGTATTTTACTACTGTCTATGTTTAGTGATAATTCATGGAAACAGTGTCAGGTGGTGAATCAAAACTAAAATGTGAAAGTTCATTTTTCCATCCTCGGTGACAGGGAATTTACTGCAGCTGCACCTCAGCAATGAAATATCTCACCTACTAAATTAAGAATCAGCAAGACAGTAAACTCTCTCAACCAGTCCTTAGAAATACATCTTCTTAATTAAGAAGTCTCTCTATTAGTTTCAGAATTGATTATAAATTGCATTTTTAGACTTCTTAATGTTCATTGTTTTTAATTCTAATCTTTCAGTTTGTAGTTTGTGTTCGTAATATTTATATATAATAATCTATTTGATATATATTGTAAAGTGCAGTCAATAATTCTTGAATGTGTATACTACACAATATATTTAATATTATCATTTAGTATTTAGTATTTTCATTGTATTATCCCAATCTTCTCTTTTTTTTGCTGTGTGGGTAAATTTATCTACTAATTTTGAGAAGGAAAGCACAGCCACTGTGCCTACTAATCCTCAACCACAGTAAAATACATCAACTCACTTCTTCCATTTTTGTTTCTTCTTCTTAGCTGAATCAACTAGTATCTGTCTGTCTTCGGCTGTCTCGTGATCCTCGGGTACCTTCAAGTGAACATGTTTCAGCCACTCACTGGCAGTCTTGGCGGTCTCTGGGGGCACAGGTGTACCAGTACTGTCTTGGGTGGGAGTTGATGGGAAAATATCTACTTCACTGGACACCTGTGAAGTGATTACCAGTTGAACATCATCGTTATTAAAAAAAGTATAAAAATACACAACTTTAAGTTGCTGCATATTTTATTTCGCTCTCAATTGTCAACATTTACAATATTTTCATGTTTGCTTAATGTTGACCAAAATCTTGGTTCTAATGTTCCAATAATTTGTAACGGAATAAAATGACATCAAAACACGAAAGAACAAAACTTTAATAAAATATATAGGATCCTTCAATCATAACAAAAGCTTCCCTTATTATATATTAAGGATGACCAAATCTTGCTGAACACATTTCAGTTGTGAGAAAAGGGTTGTTGAATTCATTCAAACAAAAACTCACTGTTAGTAAGAAGAAAGGCATAATTTGTAAAGTACTGTAATTCACCTTTTGGTGCGATAATATTGTAATAAACCTTTTTATTATTATTATGCACATTACTGCTTTTTACAGTAATATATTACTGATAATACCCACATAAATATGGGAATATAAACAAGTATGTAATGTCTTATAGTAAAACGATCCTACATGTAATTTCATATATGTGTGTGGGAAGCAAAAAGCTCTCAAATACAGTACACATTTGTGACACAAAATAACAACAAAACTGAGTACAACATGCGAGGTTATAGTCTGGTGTATTCTCGGCTTACTTGTGTGCTGTGTTTCTCTTCATCTGATGATCCAAATTCATTTATTATTTCTGCCTAAAGAGTGGGAAAAAGATTGAGTATCAATAAAATTTCTTACAATTTAACAGTGGATAATTATTATTATTATTATTATTATTATTATTATTTACACCAAGTTTTTGTCAGTCAGAGAATGATAATACTGAATTTTAACTCTACAACGTTTCGATGATCTACTGTCATCATTCTCAAGAGAAAAATGAATGGTAAAATGTTGGTTATATATATACAATAAGGACCCTGGGGAATGGGTTATAATGGTAGAATAGCAATGAATGAAGTCTGTGTGGAGATAATGGCATAAGATTAGAATTAAAACAGCTTAGAGCATAAGAATTCCCCCAAAAACACAAGCCATCACTGAACACACAGGGGGACTCCTTACGCTCTAAGCTATTTTAATTCTAATCTTATGCCATTATCTCCACACAGACTTCATTCATTGCATTTCTACCATTGTAAACCATTCCCCACAGTCCTTATTGTACACACATAACCAACACTTTACAATTCATTTTAACTTGAGAATGATGACAGCAGATCATCGAAACGTCGTAGCATTAAAATTTGGTTTTATCCCAAAGTGTTTTAAACTCAATTTTTTTTTATCAGAACATTTGATAAAATATAAGATTGTCAAAAGTCATGGGAAATTTTCCAAACACTTGTTGATATTTCTGAAGCTTTCTGAAGATTTTCCAAACACTTACTAAATATTTTCCGAACACTTTTGAATATTTTCTGCACGTTATCAAAGATTTGCGAACACTTCTGAAGATTTTCCAAACATTTCCAAAGATTTTCCAAAACCTTCCCAAACACTTCCCAAACATTGACAACTCTACAAATGTGTAACTTCCATAGCAACAGCAACGATTTGATCGTTTATTATTGCACTCAATTTTAAAAATCTGTGCACTCTTTAATTACTCGTGCCGAAGGTTCGTTAGTTTTGAATGTATGCATGTTGCAAGAACAGACATCCTGCTTTGATGGTGCGCCATTTTCTTAATTTTCATCCGATTTTCCTCAAATAAAAAGTGTTGTAAATATAAAGCACAAAGCCTGTAAATTTCAGATTTGTAATTAGTATTAATTATAGTATCGTCCAATATCCCATATGATGACGTAATCGATACGTCATAAAGTCACTAAATGGCAAAGATTTCCAGATTTTGCCTCATGACCCCACATGAAAACTTCAGATGTGATACGCTAAGGAAGGTTCTTCCACAATGCCAAACTACACCCAAAAGTCTAGGACAGATTTTTAGAAGTTCATAGTTAAAACTTTTAATGCTATTTTGCAATATAAAATAGTAACCAATGGTGTCTGAGTCACTCATTAAAAATGGTATAAGTTAAATGTCCCAAACAGGGTCAAACTATAATTGGATAACAGAACGGAAAATATACCAAAGCTGCGAACGATTGGTCAAACGACTCATGAGATATTAAAGTTTTAAGCGTAAGCTGTTAATTGTTTATTGGGAGATGGAGACACGATGTTGACTTGGTATGATTTTGCATAACCCACGAATGCCTTTTTTAATGGTTTCACGTAAGCTCTTGGTGAAGGTGTTGGTCGAATTGGTGCGATTTGTCTTGGCTTTGGAATGGCTTTTGTTTGAGCTATTGGTTCGATGGTTTCGATTTGTCTTGGCTTTGTTTCCAGTTGTTGCTTTAGGTTCTCGATCGTCGATTTTTGTGATTCAACCAATTCGAGTAGTTGTGCTTTTGTTAGGTTTTTAGGTTTCTTTGCTTCACGTTCTTGTCTTTTCTGCTCTTTCTTTGCTTCACGTTCTTGTCTTTTCTGCTCCTTTTCTTCTGCTAGCTTCTTGCGTGACTTACCAAAAATTATAACTGAGTGATTGTCCATACTTGAACTCATTATAAACAATGCCTATATTAAAAATGTAAATAATTCAAACGCACTTTTAGAGGTTTGGCAAAACAAATTTAATCCATGAAATCGTCTGGTGTTGTTTCTGTTTGAAAATATTTCCTATATGTTATTTGTTCTTCTGTTCCTTCCGAATTTCTTAAAATATTATTTCTATGCTTGGTACTTTTCAAATGCGTTGGTTTTTAAGCGTAACTATAAACTGCTCTACACATATCACATGCGAATTTTTTATTTGCAAAGTAATTTCTCATTGCAAGGTTGTAAGCTTCTCCTTTCTCATCTGGTGTTTTATGTTTTCGTTTACAATCTTTTATAATATTCATCTATATAGTAAGGTTATAGAAAAATTAAAGTGTTGTGTAACATTGCTAAACGCAGTTACATAATGTGGACCAAAAGAATGAGGGAGTTTCGATGTCTACTTTGTTTTTATAAGTCTTCGATTCTTTGTCTGCAAATTGGACATGTGTGGTTCTCCCAATACCACTCAATGAAGCATTCTACGTGGAAGATATGATTGCATTTTGTTAATCTTTTTATGCCACTTGTTTCGAGACAAATGGAGCACTCACTGTTTGGGATTAATGTTGGTTTAAAACATAATGCTATTAATTTGTTGTTTTCATCTTCGGAACCTGCGTTGAATAACACATATCCTGCACCGAAGTTGTCCCATCCGTCATGTTCTTCGTATTCGAATCCATTTGGTAATGGGGAATTGTTCAATCTTTGGAGTACGTCGTCGAATATTTCAAAGTCACTCGTGTTGTATCGTGATACTTCTTGTTCGTAAAGTCTTTCATTGAGGTCGATTCCACAGAATTCACAAAACCTTAAATGGATTTCTTTTAGACCTGCTTTGAAATAATTGAAAAGTTCAATGCTATTTACTTCGACGTATACTACACCTTTTATTCCATGTATCATGAACATTTTGTTTTCGTTGTTCTTCGCAATTCCGAATTTCCAATGACAAAGGTGATCTTCAAATAAACCTTGTGAATCGAATACGAACCTTTTTATCTTTGTCATCGTTTCTTCATTGCAAATGCTTGGTTCGTTTACTTTGACTAATCCACTCAGGACTTCTAATGCAAAGTAAAGATCGTAGATTCTTTCACGGTTGTTTGCTGCTTCGAGATGTGTGTCGAATCTTAATACAATTTCTTCGACTATCATTTATACAATTGTCTTATAGTATTGTGTGATATTTTTAAACGCACCTGATATGGAGTGGTTTTGTATAGATGGATATCAATTTGCTGTAACCAAGTGAACTTAATTTAAAGTTGTGTGTTCTTTCAATGAAAGGAATCAAGATTTGAGTGAGAAATTTTTCAGTTTCGTCGATTTCTTCTAATTCCAATTTCATTTCTGCTTCCTCGTATTGGTCGAGTAAGTATTCCATTGCTTCGTGTTTCACATCTTCATCGATCTCTTCCATATGATTTAAGTAATCTGTTTCGTCAATCATTGTATTCATTTATACACTTGTGTTATAGTATCATGTGTTGTTTTTGAACGTACTTTCGTTCTTACTATCTACGATGTAGTTCACTATATCATCGCAGTGTTCAATGTTGAATTATTTTAATATTTTCTTGATCGTTGTTTTTCTTATTGTCTTCATGTTTTTTACGTTGTTCATGTATTCTATTTTTTCTTGCATTTCCTTGCTCATCTATATCATTGGTTGATGTTCTTTTAAAGTCAGTTAATGGAATAACCTTTCCATTTGACAAGAGCTCTATTGTTCTTATGATCACGTTTGATTATCTTGTCTATTCGGAAGATGATTTGTTTTGCTTGTTGTAATTCTTCCGTGTAGAACGATCCTTTTATTTTTTCATTGTTCAAGTCACGTATCTTATATGTGATTAGGATTGTGTGTTGCACTTTGTCGATGATGAAGACTTCTTCCGACCAGTTTGGAAGGTATCCTTTTGGAAATTTTCCTTTATGTTTTCCTATTCTCACCTTATCTCCTTCTTTGAACTTTTGTTTTCGAGTTGAAGGTTTGACTGGTGGAAAGAGATTGCGGTAGACTTGAATTGTGTTGCTTGGTCTGCTTGCTTCTTCTGGTGTCATTCCAATTGATCGATGTTTACTGTTGTTGTAGTCGTCGACAAGGATTTTTAAGTGATCTATATATTTGTAAGTGTTCTTTGCTGTGAAGTATTTATACATCGTTTCTTTCATGGTTCTATTCCATCTTTCAACTATGGAAGACTTTTCTTCGTTTTCAGTTGAGTACAATTCTATATTGTATTTTTTCATTAATTTGTCAAAGTCCTTGTTGTAAAATTCTGTTCCTTTGTCTGTCCACAAGAACTTTGGTTTTCTTCTTCCATTAAGGATTTTTTGAAAGGCTTCAGTGATTGTTTGACCCTTTTTGTCTTTCAATGGTTTTATCCAACCATATTTGGAGAACGTATCTATTACCATTAGTAAGTAACGAAAGCCGTTGTTCCATCTCGAAAGGTTTCTCATTTCGACGAGATCTGCAGCCCATATTTTGTCTACATGATTGACTCGAACTCTTCTTCTTTTGAAGTTTCTTCTGATTGGTTTGTGTAGTTCGTTTGCGAGACGCTGAGCCCAATTGTCACTCAATGTCGCATCTCGTTTTTTGGATTGATTCCTAATCCAAGTTGTCTTTTCTTGTTAATTATTGTTCTTGCAACTTTTCCCATAATTGGTTTGTCTTTCTTTGGGAGATCGTCGATGGACTTTACCATTTTTCGATCACACGATCCCTTCGATTCCTTTTCCATATCATAGCAAATGTCGTGATGTGCAGCGATTTCATCTATCTTGTTGTGTGGTTGTACTTTCCATTCCATTATTTCATCTGTGTCCTTGTTGTATGTCAATTGTTCGTTTAGAGGGTTGTATGGTCCCATGTATTTGTATTTACCAGGTGTCCATCCTCCTTTTGGCTTTGGGAATTTTCCAATCCATTTGTGGACATCTATTCCAGATACCGTTATATTGCTAAAAATGTTGATTTTGTTATACCACAACTTGCACATGTACTTTTCATGATTTTCCTTCCATTCCTTGTTATATCTAGTCTTTCGCTTCCAGGAATCGATTCAGTTTTCCTTCTTTCGTTCACACAGTAAGTCAGCATATAATATGGTTAGATAGAATTCAACCTTTTACGAAGGTCGTTTTGGTTATTCCACAACTTGCGCATGTACTCTTCATGATTTTCCTTCCATTTTTCGCTCTTGAATAATGTTCGCTTCCAGGAACTGATTCTGTTTTTCTTCTTTCTTTCACACAATAAGTCAACATATCTATCAACTAGATAAAAAGTTTACCGGTGAAGTTCTTGAGGACTTTGTTCTTTTGCTTGTCTAAGAATATGAATTGGAACCTTTTGAGATTGTCAAATATTTTAGGATTTAACATGTTTTCATTGCAAATCATTCTCAACTTTCCTTTCGTTGAAGGGGGAGAGAGAATCATATGTGAACAATTCAATCGTATGTTTTGTGGAATACCATAGTAACTTTGTGATACGTAAATTGGTGAAATTTTCCAGTGTCTTCCATTCGTGAAATGGTTGGCTATTTTGCTTTGTGTCTTGTTCGACCAATTAATTAAGTCATCAAAAATAACTAGTTTTCTGTTGTTTATCGGATATTCTTCAACATCCTTTATGTCGTCACTTCCACCAATTTCAAGTATTGGATAACCAACCTTCTTCGAAAGTTTAGACATGAAGGACTCGAGGGATGTTACTTTATCTTGATGTTTATTCGGTGTGTAAAGATAGATTCTATCATAGAAGACAAATGGTTTTCGTATGATGTGCATTAACGTATTTGTCTTTCCACAATTGCTTTGTCCGGATATCAATGTTCGATGATCTTCAGGAAGGACGTGTGATGCTCTTGTTTTATTACAGTCATTAATTGTGGCATAATTCGGAATCTCCATAATCATTGATTGGATAATTGGTTGTGTTTTATGTGGTGGAATTGTATGGACTTAAAACGTTTTAGAAGCTATGCTAATGAGAGAGAGGAACTATATAACATGAAGGAAGAATTATCGGACTATTTGAAGGAAGTTAGACTCGACGCTGCAATGAGAAAGATCGGTCTTGCTGAGTTTTTCAAACCTATTACAAAAACCTTTGAAAAGGTGTTTCCAACTCAAAAAATTATTTTGACAAGTACGCAAGCGCCTCTCGAAACGAGAACGATTGGTGTGAATACTAACCTCGAACCAAAACAATTACTTGCTGAGCTCCCTTTCGAAGAAGAAGGTGAAGGTGAAGAGATTGTTGGAGATATTCTTGAGGATCTTGTTGACGATGTTGTAAAGGAAGCTGAAGAAGAAAAATCTGGAACAAGTGTTGTTAAATCGTTTCCATTGAATGGTTCTACCGAATCAACTATGGCGCCATTTCCACAAGATCGTTCAGAATCATCACCTTATACTTTATTTAAGAGCTAACCTTCATTCTTCGATCCTGCACAAGAAGAACGAAGATTGCGGGTGAGAAGACCAGAAGTTTTTAAACATGATGAAGGAACACAGACTAATGAATGGTTGGGATATGATGTTGTAGAAAGTGAAGTAAAGAAGTTTACACCGAGAGAGAAGAAGTTAATGGATTCTGATGGACTCCCCCGAATGAATGTTGTTCTTAAGGTTACCGTATAGTTTGAGCGGTGTTTTCAGATATCAGTCTGTAACTCTGTTAATACGCGTCGGATACCCGC
>JAOBYG010408840.1:0-15951 GCA_025403545.1 Epizoanthus stellaris
GGAGAATTGACTTGTGTTGGGCAGGAAAGGGTTAAAGGAGAGTCGACTAGTGCTGGGCAGGAAAGGGTTAAAGGAGAGTCGACTAGTGCTGGGCAGGAAAGGGTTAAAGGAGAATTGACTTAGTCTTAGCATTCATTTGTTGTTTCCTCCTCTCATCTTCAGACTGCAGTTGCCGTTGGTGGAGGGTGTGCTGGTGCTGCTGATCACTGCTAGTAATCTGTTCCTATGCATCAGGGAGGAGAGACTGAGAAGAACTGAGATGCTAAGATGCACACAACACTTGCTGGACAGCTGTGAAGGTGTGCTCAGTGCTCATTTGAAGTGGCTGCCAGGGAATTAATTAATTAATTCATATTTAATAAATAAATCCTATTAGTTTACTATTACGTGTAGGTAAAGTATATGTAGGATTCTAAAATGGTCATGGCAAGAGAAAAGGAAAAAGAAGATTCACAATTATATACTAAACACATTAATACAAAGTACAGTTATGTAATATCAGATGGTTGGCAATGCCACCCTCTGAAAACCATTCATTTGGATGAGGCTGCTGTAATGGAGCTAAAGGGAGAAAATAAATAGCCCTGGGTATTACACGTGGGAAGAATTGTTAGAAGTGGGAGGCTGTACAACTGTGCAAAGCAGAAGGTAGCAGCTCAAGGACACAGGAGAAAGAGGGGCTGGGAAGTGGAAAGGAAGTTTATACACTACAGGGTTTTCAATATGTTTTCACATAGGTGGCACCTTATGCAAGGTAGCCGGAGAAGAAATAACATCAAAATCTCCCCATTTCATAGTAGTTTCAATAGAGATTCTTACTTTGTCTTGATAAAGTAGCCGGCACAAATGACTAGAGTAGATGGCGAATTTCGCCGGCTGCCAGTTCTTATTGAAGACCCTGTTGTTCACGTACATGCCCAGTCATAACACAAATTACATGCAAAAATCTGGCAAGAGCCATTACCTCTAATACTAATCCAACATTCCCCTGACAATACACTGCCAGATCTAAAAGGTCAATACAGTTAATATGTTTCCCTCTATGGGGGCTGCTGAACCAGTGACAGATTCTGCAGTTTGTAAAGAGGAATTACTTTAGCTGAGCGTCATGACCAACTCAGGAATGAATGTCCTAACAGTCATTGGAAACTCAGCTGTCAGTTTGTTTATTATTCTAAACTACATACTGTAAAACCCTGGTCATAAGCCTCCCCTGGTTATAAGCCCCCTGGTTACAAATCCACCAGTCTGGTAATGTTCAGTGGTGCTACACCTTCCTCCAAGCACTTCAGGCATGTTTATTTTGTTTTTGGGATGGCTCCCGAGCAATTAGCCAGGGGGGGAGGGGGTGACTGTATGAATCTGCCGATCCGCAACATTTTGATAGCCAAATCTGCCAATCCACACATTTTTTTGCTAAAATCCAAATCCACAATAATTTGAGCAAGGCAACTTTTGCACAACCAACAAAATATAGTGCCCCATTTACCTCAGGTTTTCTGTTAGTTGTTCTCACACAATGCTACTAGATTTTCTGAATGGCAAACCATCTGTCCCCAAACAAGCAAAAATAAAAGTACGCTCTACAATATACACCATTATACTGCATGAATATCGGGCTGTTTTAAACTTGCTGTTCGTGAAAACTTTGGGAAGGGATTTGAAAGAATTTGATTCCAGGACATTTGAAGGACCCCCAGATCAGCTGATATTATTTTATAATCCACAATCCGTGCAAAAAGAGAGTAAATCTGAATCCGCAGCAGCTGAGAAGATCTGTAGATCTGCTGAAATTATTGTTAGAATCCGTAATCCGAACAGAATTTTATGCAAAATCCGCTGATCTGCAAACCCTTTCACCCCCCTCCTTAGCTCAGAATGTTTCTTTATTGACTATTCTCTATAAATTAGAATGTGGTAACCCTACAAAATCCTCAAATTTATTTTAGCCCTGGGTTTATAAGCAGGATTTTACAGTTTTTCAGTAAGAAGGCTCATAACAGTGTGTTGCTTGAAATTGTATTTGGGACAGGGTAGCTACAAATTTAATATAAAATATTTTTGGACTATTTACAACTTCCCAGTTCTATATATTACAACTATTCACGAACAACTAAATGTGATTAATAACTAAAACAGTGAGCTGTAAAATAATCATGCTATACAAACCTGTTCAAGAAGAGCTGACTCTGCAGTCACTGGTTCAGGTTCAATTTCAGGTTCAGAAGAGCTTTCAACACATTTGGCTTCTTCAATAACCTTCCGTGGTGAGGCCAACTTGACTGGTGTCTCCCGAGGTGTCTCAACATTGAAAAGCTCTTTGATGCTTGCCTACAAAAACACAGATTTATGCTATCAGTCTTTCAACACTGACGAGCTCACTGATATTAGCCTACAAGATAAACACAAATATCTAAACTTCCAGTGTTCTACAGTGTACTTATTGATTTGAGATGATAAACTTCTAGGAGTTTTTCAGGGTAGCAAAACACTAGAAATAGTGTGTACCAGCCCTGGCCTGTTTACTTGTAAAATTTTCTCTACAAAATTCCAGGAGTAGGTGAAAAATCCTGGTTTTCCCAGGAGTTTTCCAGGGTTCTGGAAAAAATTATGAATTCCAGGAGTTTTCCAGGAATTCCAGATGTGGTATGAACCCTGGTTCTAATCAGCCTAGTAAAACTGACGAGAGTAGACTGCTTTGGAATGTGCTATAGCTGACTCATCGTGTCTCCCATTCCTGTCATGGTCAGTCACTACCAAATCTTACTACAAGGTTCCAGCAAAAAAAAGTATCACATATTTCTTGAGCACAATGCCTAGTGCACCACAAAATTAATGTAGTTTCATGGCATCTGTTGTTCACATAAAAAAATATATAATAATGACGATGATGATAATAATAATAATAATAATAATAATAATAATAATAATAATAGTGTTTATTAACACATCATCACATAAAAATGAATTACAATGAGTTTACAGTATCTAAAAAATATTTTTAAAACTTATTTGAATGTATACCTCCTTGAAAAATGCTGTCGTAAAGTTGCCACCTTCAATAGCGATGTCACCAAGTAACCTCTTCTGATTGGCTTTCTTCAGAATGTTTTCCTCAACAGTAAGCTCACTGATGAGCCTGTAGATATGGACATCTCTGGTCTGACCAATGCGGTGACATCTATCCTGTGCTTGCGCATCCATGCTAGGGTTCCAGTCGCTATCATAGAATATCACGGTATCAGCACCTGTCAGATTCACACCCAGACCTCCACTGCGTGTGGAAAGGATGAAGATGAAGATACGGGAATCGGCATTAAACCGCTCCATGAGGATCTGAAAGATAATTATCACCAACAGTTAAATGGATGAAAAAGTGATACAATTATTAAATATGATATTGTTATTATTTTATGCTTTGATAATCTGGGTTTATAGCTCTTTCAGCAAAAACTCCATGAAGGTAGGAAACCAACCAATCTGCCTGACATTTCGACACAAAAATGTTTCTCAAAACAAGTTAATCTTAATGTGAAAACAATACAATAATGTATTTGCAATATTCTAACTACTATGGTCAGTATGCTTTCATCTTACTGTTCCAAAAAACTCAGTACTTTCCATGACTTACTACTTACTTACTCAGGCTCTTTCCAGAGTTTTTCCCCAACAAAATTAATAACATTTTTTTTTTAATTAAAAATTTCCAAAAATATTTAAATTTAAAAAATCACTATATTCAAGGCAGTCTAAACTTCTAGGTGGCACACAAACCCCTGGATGTAAATGAAGTTTCTTGCAGAAGCACTACAATGTTTCAAATAAACTGTAACTGTGTTCACCTGTCTTTGTTCAACTCTTGTGGTACCATCCAATCTCAGATAGATGTGACCATGATAGTTGAGAAATCGCTCAAGAACATCCAGCATCTTTGTCATCTGTGTAAATATTAGCACCCTGCAAACGAGCTCAAGTCTATCAGTGACAGCAGCATGTTAACATAGCCAGCGATCAATCTAACTGAGCATCCCATGTCTCTGACGCAAATTAAATTGTCAAAATATGCACAAATCACATGATAAATGCATCCCTTCAGATACAATGAAATACTTTTTTCTTATCACATAATATTAAAGTATTTGGCTGATGATAAAAGGTCGAGACCTATTTATAACCGCTGTTTGGGTGTCTGGTTTCACTGCCACATGGCAACCAATTAACCAATTAACTTGAAGTTCACTGATTGGTCAATATTTGTAGAACATTCCCAAGGCCCCTTGTTATGGTGAGGATGGAGCTCACAATGCCTTACACCACATTATGATTCAGACAATAATTACAGGGTTCTTCCCCTAATCTCAGTATAAACTTTAAGGCCTTTTTATGGATTTTTCATGGTATCATTAGGCCATTTTTGAGGACCCATTGCACCCAATTCTCAGAAACTTATTCCCAAGAAACCTTGCATTTATTAAGGAATAAAAGTCAGTTTCTTTGGCAGACATCAGGAAAATAAAAAGTAAGGACTTTTCATGAAATTGGGTCAATTTTTAGAAAATTTATGGACTTTTGAGTACTTAATTTTCAGAACTTTCATGGTTTTTGAGGACCCGTACGAACCCTGTAATTAGCTTCTTTCTTTCTCTAGATTTTCCCACAAAAAGCTCATTTCTCACCTGTGTTTCCCCGTTTTAAGTCTTCTCAAAAGTACGTCCAGAGTCTGTAGCTTTCCTGGAGACACAAGATGACCAGAATGTCAACAATATCAGACAACTGTAGTATTTTACCAATCCAAAGTTACAATGATACGATCTGCGGACGCATGCAGCCAGCAATGACCAGATTTGCTGGTCAGTCTAAACATTACTTCATGTGTGTGTATATGTAGCAAAGATTTCATCTATGCCAAGAACTAGTAAAGGGTTGCCCATAGCAACCACCAGCTGGCAAGAACTACTGCTACTACTACTGCTACTGCTACTTGAATCATGCTTCACAGCTACTTTATTTAGATTTTATAAAGTTTGAGTTTTATAATATCTTATTACTAACTGGCTACTCCAAGTAAGGACAAACTGGCTAGTGGGATGTATCCAGCGTTTAGTCGTGGGGCAGAGCAACAAGTTGAGTCGGGGAAGAAAGTGACTGCCTCTTAATTCAAGAATTTTGTAACAAAAAATGCTTTACCCTTAGAGTCCTAACAATACTGTTTAAACTAAGGGCGCTTTCCATTTGTCGGGTCTGGCCGGCCCAACCGGTCAGTTCTCAAATGGGACGCGACAACTATCGGAACTGGTTCTGGCCAGACTGGCCCTGCTCATGGATTAGAACCGCTCAGTTCTCCCATTCCAGACGGCCAGGGCACGGGAAATTGGTGACTTTTTGGCGGGGAAAATATGCTCACACGCGCCTTGACCTTTCCACTTACAGTGGCCAGAACCAGTTATCTCGGGCCGGCCAGAACCTACAAATGGAAAGTGACCTATGTGTGATGTCATAACTTCTAAACACATGGGCAAAAACAATGTGTGACCACTAAAATGAAAGCTCCTGATGAGTGCTATTAATCCATTGAATCCTATTCATAAATGAGTGATATGCCATCAGTACGTTAGTGACTTACTGTTATTTTACTACTGTCATTTTTTCAGAACAATGGAAGATATTAGCTGGCAAGAACGAATCAGTGAAGTAGCTTGTTATTCTTGCTATTTGTTATGAACAAACGTGTGTCATAACTTCTCAACGCATGAGCAAAAACACCAGTTTAATCACTCAAATGGAAGTGAAGTAGCTTCAGGTTCTGGTTGTTCAAAGAGTGGATAGTGCTATAACTATGGTATCATGTTCGATTCTAGTGTCAGCTCAGAACTTCAACTTGTTATCACAGATGTTCAAAAACACGGACCATGAAGTTGACTCATCATCTGCTGACAGAGGGCTACTGTATGTACTGAAATAATCTGCCAGACTGCTGAGATCAGATTCTGAAGTGTATAAATTTAATACCCTTAGTCATACGCAAGGTAAATGCAAAGATCTCAGTTGATTTCTGGATTTATAGCAAATAGTATCAGTTAAATTGTCTGAATTGCAATCTACAGTACATTTCTCTGGAAAATGAGTACCTCTGGCAACTCCAAAGTGATAATATTCTCTTTCTGGTCTTAATGATGTTAGTGAAGTACTTTACCTCAGTTTTGAAACCCTGTTTCTCACCGATATTTGCTATTGAAAACTAAAAGATGAGCTACAGTGGATGGTAAAATTATTTCAGGCATCATCACCACAACTACCTTAATGATATTGACAAACGAACAATACTTACCACAGTCGTACTGAATGAGCCTGAGTTCTGGGAACTGAGTCTTGTTTCTACTCATGACCGGATGCAGACAGGCAGTCTTACAGACCAACTCTTTATGAAGAGTTTCCTCAAAGCAACGCTCCCTGGTTAAATATGAAGGTGGTGCATGGGATGCATGCAGTTTGATGGATGGGGCTTCTGCTTTTGGTACCACAAAGACAAACCTGAAATATAAGAATAAAAATGGCAATGTTATCAATCAAAGAGTTTTGAATGGTTGAGATTACCTACTTAATTAAAACAGCTTATCTCTCAACATGCACATCAAAGTGCAACATACTGATAAACAGAGTATTGGTTGATCAGTTGAGAAACTTATTAATTAAAAGAATGCTTACCAAAAATATTCAGTGTTTTGAGTCGAAGTAAACTGGATGGAACAAAACCATTGCTGAATAGTGTTCTCACAATCTCGTTCCCAGAGCCCACATTCTTTTTGGCCTGAGGCTTGGAATGAAGGGCTCCCGAACAATCCACATGCCAGCACATGGGCAAACTGCCGCTAGCGGGCCCACAGACACTCGAAATTCCTTATAAGGTAGTCTGCAGATCGTGGACTGGCGCATGGATTATTCCAGAGCCCTTCGTTCCAAGTAGCAGGTCACAAAGAACGTGGGCTCTGGCAACGAGATCGAGTGTTCTCAGTGGAACAAGAGCATACTAGTTTCCCTTGAGTGTTCTCAGTGGAACAAGCGCATACTAGTTTCCCTCTAGTGTTCTCAGTGGAACAAGCGCATACTAGTTTCCCTCGAGTGTTCTCAGTGGAACAAGCGCATACTAGTTTCCCTCGAGTGTTCTCAGTGGAACAAGCGCATACTAGTTTCCCTTGAAGTAATCATTATTACAGTGCTTGAAATAAGATCCTGCCAATGGCATCTTACCAAAATATCAAGAATGGCAGATGAAAAAAATAGAATTGCAGGTCAACTTTTCCATCATAGTGCCACTTAAATAATAAAATCAGGGTTCGTACACCTTGACAATTTTAAAAATCCAGGAGTTTCCATGATTTTTTCAGGCTTTTTCAAGGAGTTTTCCAGGAGTATTTTGAAGTGAAAAGGCAGTAAATTTCAATACATTCATTTTCGAACAATCTGGGTTTATCTGATTTTCCAGGAGTTTTCCTGGAGGTGTACAAGCCCTGTAAAATGTCAGGCCATAACTTTTCTTTATTTTGAGCACTGTATTAGTTCAAGGGAGTTACTCGAGGATAAACAAATGTTATCCAATGGGGGCAAGGAGGAGGGGTTATTTTCTGAGTGGGCTTATTACTGGAAGGATCTACCCATCTGACATTTGGAGAGTGGGCTTATTTTCAGGGTGGATTATTTTATTTTTGGAATATTATGGTATGGTAACTAAGGCCTGTGTTAAATGTTGTACTTCACATGAGCCGAACTATATTCAGAGAATTAAGTTCATGTGAAGTTTGGCACTTGCCCCAATTAAGTTGCACTGATTGCATTTGGATTGACTCACCGATTTTCAAGCTGCAAATTATGGCTGTAGATCGACTCAGAGTCAAATGCCGATCTTTACATGAGCCGAACCAAATGCATAAATAGAAGTTTAGAAGTTGTCTTGGAGTGTCCGCTGACCAACAAGGTCGGGTTTGCTATTTATTTAGTGCTACAGTTTTGGATAGGCTGAATTAAGTTCAAAGATTTATTCAACAGGCAAAATTGATTAATTTGGATCAACGAAAACTGTAATTAGGTTCTGCTCATGTGAAGTACAGCATTTAACTTGGGCCTAACTATGTAAAAAAACTAAAACTTAAGGCCCAGCCACAAGATGCAACATTGCATGGAATATTGTGTGCAAATGAAAATTGCACCGTGTGGCCACCCCTGCAATTGTTGCACACAACATTGTGCGCAATATTGCAGAAGTAGAATCCGATCCTACTTCTGCAACATTGTGCACAACAATTTCACCATCTGGCCACTAATCACAACATTGCATTCACAAACAGTGAATTTTTAGCCAATCAAATTTCACATACTAGAACGTTTCTTTGACCCCTGACCACAAAATCAAACTACTGCAGCCATATATGTTGCATGCAATGTCGCACTGGGTGGCCACACTGATTGAAACAATTGCATGCAATACTGCACGCAATGTTGCAACGTGTATCCTCTGAAGCCATGATACTCAATCATGAAAGTCCAGTTGGCTACTAAATACTGTATTTTCTCGAATAAGCACCAGGGGCGTTTATTCCCATTTTGAGGGTTGTTTTTTTTGGGGGGGAAGTCTATTTGAGAGGGGCTTTTATTTGAGTGGGGGCGTTTATTAAATGGGTGTTTTTTCAATAGCTGTAACAACTTAATTCGTGCACATGTTATGTAGAAATTTGCTTTAATTGTGTCGCTAAAGTGTAGCAACAGATCAATGTTGATGATCAATGGTCTGCTCCAGACGACCTCGGACAATTACAAGAGATGAATTCAGACAATTACAGCAGGCAGTTGAAGATTTAATTCAAATTTTTGAAAGCAGCATCTGTGATTTTGAAATCTACAATGAAGATCTTGTGGTTATGGTTCTCGCATGAATAAATGACCTTAGCAATTCATCCCCGGCAGTTTTTGTCATTTTTTTCTTCAATTTAACCCCCTCTCAAATAAACACCTCCCCTTGAATAAGCGCCGGGGGAGTTTATTCCTTTTGGGGGGGGGGGCATTTATTTGAGAGGGGCGTTTATTTGAGAGGGGGCATTTATTCGCGAAAATACGGTATAATTATTACAAAATTAAATTATCTCAACTGGCTTCTTCACAGTCTTCCTAATCCCTGTATGAACTCTGTATAACAGTCATTGTAATGTCTCATTATTTTAGACTGGTAATAAAGAAGAGACTTATTCCTGAACCAAATCATAATATGTTATTGCTCCTGACAGGATCCACTAAACAGAACAATAATTACTTATTCAATGGGTTTTAAAGGAGCAGTCTCTCTAGGCTACATGCCATAACTTGTATTGTATAAACAAAACAACACAGTATTGGTAAGTAGCCAGTCACTCATTGGCATTAACTTATTCAATGAATTTGACAACAAGAATTCACTAAAAGTGTGTCATTTCAAGTCAAATCACACATTTCTAGAGACTTTGCAAGCTCTGACATTTTCTACATACCCAAGCTATTATTTAAATATTTTTTGCTAGGATTTACTAAACTGTGAAACCTTCGTCAAAAATACAAAACTATTAGAATTGCTGGTATCTCTTACTGCTACTCATACATACCGTTTAATAATCTCCCCCAGCTGGTGCAGCCTTTCCAGAGGGAACTTGATGACGTCCCTGAGGGTGTCAGATTGTGACAGCAACTTGTGCTGACTTGTTGCTGTTAAGCTAATGTCCTTTGCAATTGATACAGCAGCAAAAAGGTCCACTCCATACACTGGCTGAGCCTGACATCGTCTACTGTTTACCATAGCAAGTCGGACCAGTTTCTCTTTGCGTTCCTGGCTCTGCTTCTGTGCAACCTTTGGCTGTAAATATAAAGAAAATAAAAGACAGTCTTGCTGATCCTACTTAAACTCTATTAGTAATATGATTACCACATTAAACTTGTCAGCTCAGAACTTCAACATGTTATCACAACTGTTCAAAAACACGGACCATGAAGTTGACTCATCATCTGCTGACAGTGAAAATAACTGCGATGATTCATAAATGTGTAAGTACAGATCAACAAGGACCTTTCAAACTCCATAATAATTTTGTTCCTCTACACTGCAACTACTGAAAAACGTATTAAAACAACAAGCTAAATGTATCATCTTATTCTGTATGTAGGCAACTAAATTTTAAGATAACCAGATACCTAATACTTAACGTGAATACTTTTAATTAACTATTGTCAAAACACAAGAACCTGTTTGTGAACCCAAGCAATTATAGTGGTTATCTTACCAAGTAAAAGGGTGATTTAACATCTGGTGCTTTCTCCACCTTCCTGTCCAAAGCAATTTTCTTTGTTGGTGAAACTGCAAAAGGTTTGGGATGCATTGCAGACTTCTTTTCCCCAGTAACATTGTTCATATGCTCCAGTGGCACATTACCACCCTGCATTACATGTGGCTGGCTGTGATCAGTTCTTAACTCATGACCGCTCCCATGGCCTGGTCCAAAGTTAACACCACCAGGGTAGCCTGGCGCTGCTGGGAACTGCCTGAAGTTTGAACTAATATGTGGTGCACTGTATGGCGGAGGAGGTGGCAGCCCTCTAGAGTAATCTGACGGCGGGTAGCCCATGCTAGTACCATTGAATTCAAATCCAGTGCTACTCTGCCGTGTCATATAGCCATGTGTGTGGTGCTCTGATCCACTCGAGTACATTCTACTTGCTGAGGATACCACTGGCCCACTGTAGGGCTGTGTTCCATAGCCTGCTGTTGGGTCTTGAGCCCAGCCTGGCTGAGGGTAGGTTGGTAGGGTGTAGGTTTGGTAACCTCGGTGGTCTTGTGTATGTGGGTATGGGGGTGGGTGAACATAAGGAGGGTATGATGACTGGCTGTGAACACTGTTTGCTACCTTAGCCTTGGATCCCATTTGACTGATCTGAAAGGATGAGCCACTTGATAACACCGTAGGTCGGTGCTTTGCAGGTGGAACAACTGATCTTGTAGTTTCAGGATAAGAATCGATCTCCACAATCATTGGTTTGGGTGTCTGCAAACATCGAGTGCGGAATGAAGCATAACTAGTTACCTCTCTCTCAATGTCTGCAAGTGACAGGTTTAGGTAGCCAAAGTTGACACAAGTCAGTGGATTGTAGTCAAGAACTGTTAGTACTAGTGAAGCTGTGTAGTAAACAATACCATCCATCTGGAATGCAGACACAGTTGGTCTGGTTTCAAACAAATCTGGATGATTACAGACCTAAAATAACAACAGGAACTATCAGTTATTTTCTACAAAAGATAACAACAATTTTTTGAAGTCGTCTCACAAACAATCTCTAAAAACAATCAGTATTATTTTACAGAACAAATCAAAATATTTGTTATAAGGAAATTTGTCCATAAATATATGTAACCCCACCAACTGGAGTAAATAATTAACAATTATTCCCTGAAGTGGAGGTGACTGGTGGTGGATATTTACTGAGCCACGAATGCGGTGAGGTGAATATTTTCTGCTAGACACTGACACTGAAGGGAATAATTGTTTTAGTATTTGCTAAACCAGTGAATAGAGACCGAAATTAGAGCTTTTTTCCTTAAAAAAAAAGCAAAATTTACTTCACATATTAGGCACACGCTCGCATGCGGTCATGCATAAGTGGCTGAAGGTGAATAGCACTGGATAACCCTAGTTTGATTAACCAATCATTCCCTGATTTGGCAAATACTAATAAGAGTTAACGAAGGGCATTTAGAACCATAAAACCACAAAGAGCTATTAATTAACACTTCTAAAACTATCTTAAAAATAATTTCTTGGAGTGATGGAAATCATGATGATGGGAAATAATAGGGAGAATCTGAAGATATGGTAAATGGATACCATATATGAAAACTGACAGCAAATTAGGTTGAATGATGGTCAAGCACATGAAAATCATGTGAAGAATACCTTCCTCAGCTGCATCAGGATATTGATGACACTCAGAAAATGCCCACTTTCAAGGGTCTCTTTGGTTCTACAATTCAAATCAAAAGACATTATGAACAGGTAACTCAGTTTTTATTGCCGCAAAACAGCACATCAGTCTTACAGTCAAATGCAGACCATTCTTCACAATCAGTTTGCAAAGTTTGTTGGGAAGCTGGAAATTAGTTCGTTTCAAATTCACCCCAACTTCCAAAGGAAATTCACAACCTCCTTGTATGAAAAGTGGCCTGCTTTTGACTGTATTACTTAATAAAAACAAACTGGTTTGCAATTAAGTCCCTGAATATCATGTTCTAGAACTTAACTGTATGTAATTCAGTGCAAAAGAAAAAGGAATAACAGCAAGGAGTGTTAGAAATATAAAGCAAGAATGATAAATTGATGCTACAAAAACTTAATCTTATGTGGTACCTTGGCAAACTTTAATTTGTATTTACAAGTGATATAAACTACCAGGGTTTACTGCCCATCACAACCACCAACTGCAAGTGACCTGCGACAGGCAGCTCACAAACAGAACTGAATGGCAGAAACGTGTAGCCGCCTGCGATCGTCAAATATGATGATCCAGCGAACCAAGAGAGATATCAATCAAATAGAAAATATTTTTGTATCTGTAATAAAAAAGGTTTATCTTTCATCACCAAATCTTGCAATTCTTAAAACCTTATCTATCAAGAAGCGGAAACCTGTTTAAAACAAAAATAAAGTTCCCTGTACAAGAGTATGCAATGCTACGTAAATTTACCAGTTATCTATACATAGCTGCTTCACAAGAAGGGGATAAAGTGCTTCATGTGATTAGGAGTCAAATTAATTTACCACTCTTGAAGTTTGATGTACAATTTTCAAATTAATTATATGCTGTTGATTTTGTACCAAGCCTCAATTTGAATTTTTTGTGTGTGAGGAGATAGGAGCATAATTTGGAAGTGGGTTGTTGAAAACAGCAAAAGATTCAAGTCAATCAGGAAAGTCCAGTTGGTCACTATGGTACATAATAACCTGAAGAAATTAAATAGCTTACTGTATTTTGGATAAACTCTGGACAGGTTTTTTTCCAGTCTTTCAAATCCCTCTATGTGTCCTTCTACTATCTCATTCAGACCAGGAATCAACAAAAGACTTATTCCTGAACCAACTCATAATATCTTATTGCTCCTGACAGGATCCACTAAACAGTACAATTACTGATTCAATGGGTTTTAAAGGAGCAGTCTCTCTAGGCTACATGCCATAACTTGTATTGAATAAACAAAACAACACAGTATTGGTAAGTAGCCAGTCACTCGTTTATATTAGCTTACTCAATGAACATTACAATACTAATTCATTTAAAGGGTAACTGAACCTAAAATCATCTCATCTTTAATAAAAACCCTTTTGGTTTGTAAAACAATATTTCAAAGTTATTTTTCGGTTGAAGCATAAAATTTGGAATTTATAGGGCTTTGAAAAGCGTAATTTACTTTTTTGCCTGGCGGCTCAGAAATGAAGAGTCAGCGGACTTCCATTCAGGTATGGGGAACACATAGAATTTTCATCTGCAGATTGCAGGATGATTCGCTGTTCTAATAATTGATTTCTCAAGAAGTCAAAGACCAAAATATCAATAGCTATCATCGGCTGCCAAGTAATGAAAGTCACACTCAGCAACAATTCCCCCCTGACCTACGTCACAATTTTGTATTAGTGACCGTTGACTAAAACATATGAGTCCATGGTCATTGCTCCTAAAAGGTGCAGAATTCACGCTTTAAAGACTTTATTGCTCGGAGAATTTTCTTGTTAAGCAAAAACCGAATTCGAAACATTGTTTTATGAACTAACAGAATTTTATTAGGAATGAATCAATATTAGGGGGTTCAGTGCCCCTTTAAAACTGCGTAATTTCATGTGAACCACATATTTAGAAACTTTAGAAGCTCCATCAAATGGGTCTTGAGATTTTCATGCCCAAACTTTTAATTATATTGCTAGCATCCATGTGTATGTGAAGACATCACATAAGACATATGCACTGAGAGTTTGTGCAAATTATAAACATTATTGCACATTCAATGCGGATTTCTAAGTAGCTATGTTTTCATAAAATAAATTATATAAACATTCACAAGATAACCAATTTGATATCCTGTATTTCATGATGGTGCATATTCATTTTCATGTTAAAACACAAGAATGCCCCATTACATGCACAGGGTTCACAAAGAAAATTGGGAATGAATTTCAATGACTTTTCCATGACCTAACGCCATTTTCCTAAATTCCATGATGACTTTTCCAGGCCTGGAAAAGGTATTTTCAAATTCCAAGACTTTCCATAACCATGTGAATCCTGATGCAGTTTCACACTTCAAGCAATTAACAACAGACAAACTTACTTGGCCTTTGACATGTAATCATCATACAGATATCTTTGCCTTTTGGATAGGCGGCACCTGACTACATGTTCGTATTTCTTTGGCATTTGTTTCTCCACTTCCAGCTTTAGTCTCCGCAGCAGAAATGGTCTGAGAACCTACAGAATAGAATAACTGTTCTTGTTAAATCTACAGAAGTCCTTGTTTCACCTTCCTCAATTAGCACAAGTTCTAATAAAAGCTTGGCAGATATGAAGCCCAGAGTCTAAACAGAAGCAACTGTTATTTTCAGTATGGTCATTAATGTACCTTAGCTCCAAAACTGAAATATGATTTATAGAACCAATCAGAAAACAAAACTTAAACAAGTCTATGTACTTCTTCATTTCAGCTTCAGAGATTTTATCACCTGCAATATCTGAACATTAAAATCGATTCATCTTTAATGAAATCATTTTGGTTTGTAAAACAGTGTTTAGGCATAATTAAGACATCACAAAAAGCTAAAACTGAAAATAACTCACACATGTTACAGATTTTGGCCAATTTTATCACACAGAATTTTCTGTATGTATTGTCCACAAAAAAGCATGAAGCAATATCTTTAAAATTTGTTGACAAGTTAATTATTATTGCACAAAACTATGTGCCTGTTTTGACATTTCCTTCTACAAAACTTGTTCCAAATAAATCGCTTCATAATTGCATTTGTTACTCACTCTTAACCATACTGAGTACATTGTTACGCTTTAAAGCCTGGAATTCTAATCTCCATATATCAATATGGGAAATCATTGATGATATCATCAACCAGACAAATCTTTTCTCTGCCCAGCCAGAAACATTTCCATGAAATTATAAACCCCTGGCATTAACTAATGCATAAAATGGGCTCTGATTTCCCTTAGCAACCAGCATACAATTTTACTTCAGTGCCCTGTTAACAGCATACAGTATGACTTTCAAGACCCATGTGTGCCACAAACTAATGAAATGATAGAGGTTGGCCTGATGCCTCGAGGAAGTTTACACTTTAGTGAGTGAGTGAGTGACATGATGTCATTGTTTCCCCCAGACTCGTGAATAAATCCACAAGTTAAAAAGTACAAACCTTGTGCAAACGCTTTATGATACTTTCATTGTATTCCTGGCTGCCTTCGATCATGCCAGTCAGTGGATTGGAGAACCACTGCTGAAAGTCTTTATGCGACTGGAACAAGTGTGGCATCAGAAAATGCATCAGAGACCAAAGTTCCATCAGACTGTTCTGCAGAGGCGTACCAGTCAGAAGTAAACGTCGCTGACTGTTAAAGTTGAGAAGGTACTGCCACCTTTGCGACTTAAAGTTCTTAATGTTTTGTGCCTGGAAGAGATGAAGAGAACACACATTTAAGCCTCTCATTCAAACTCTTAAATATTATTAGCATGGGTCTATTGTTTTCGCTAGTCAACAATAGAAGGGTGTTCCAGGGACAATTTTTTTTTTGGGGGGGGGTGCAAGGGGCTGTCGTCCCCCTTTCGTTGTCATTTCACTTGGAAAAATGCAGCTGGATATTACAATGTTTCTGAGGCAGGCCCTTCACCCC
>JAOBYG010409951.1:0-15947 GCA_025403545.1 Epizoanthus stellaris
CAAGACATGGAATCACGAGATCCACGATGAAAGAGCGCCCCGATGACGCCATCCTCTGGTACGAGGGAATGCTGCTGGCACCGCAACATTTCCAGGAAATGGATCGCCGCCAAGATCAGCTTCATCACTACCATTCCTCGACAATCGATTGCTTCCATTGGGGAGTGTTGAGCTGCGAGATCGACGAATCCCAGCTGGCCAGCGATGTCTTCCGCATCGCCGAGCTCGAAGTGATCATGCCAGACGGTCTGGTGGTCACGCGCAGCGAGGGCGACGAAGAGATCAAAGGCTCAGTCGCCCAGGCCAAATCTGCCGACCATGTTGAGGTGATGGTGCATCTGGTGGTCACTTCGCGGCCTTCTGAGCGACGGGAAGGCGGCGGTCGCTACCGCGAGTCGGAAGGCAGCGCCATCACCGATATTCTGCTGGCGGAGAGTGAAATCCAGGTTCAGCGCCTGCAGCCGGTGGCCACGCTGCGTTTGGGGCGGCGGCCGCCGGAGGCGGAAAACACCAGTCTGCCGATCGCCCGGCTGCGTTTGAAGGGCTCGAAATTCGAGCTCGACCACGACTTCTCACCGCCGATGCTACGCGTCAGCTCGGACTCCCCGATCGGCCGCACCATCAGTGGCATCACGGCCATGATGCGGACCAAGGCCGAGCAGCTATGGGTGCTCGAAACCTCGACGATTCGACCCCGAGCGTCACAGCTCTTGGCCACCCGCGTGCGGGTGGCCAGCCTGCTCACGGGCGTGCCTCTGCTCGAGCAGCTACTGGCCACCGAATCCGCTCATCCCTTCGCTCTCTACCAGGCTCTATGCGCCGCGGCCGGCCCCCTCGCCATGTTGCGTCAACAAATGCCGCTGCTGCCGAAGCTGCCGCTCTATCTGCACGAAGATCCGCTCAAGACCTTCCGCGACGCTCGGATCGAGATTGAAAAAGTGATCGCTGAAAGCATCGGTGAAAAATATACGCCCTATCGATTCGACCTCATCGAGGGCCGTTTTGACCTTCAAGAAGATTTTCGCGAAGCCTGGCGCGACCAAAAACTACTGCTCGGTCTCTCCCGCGGCCAATCGACCGAGGGCGAGATCACCGCCTGGCTCAAACAAGCTCATATCGGTGCTCTCGACAGCATCGAAACCTTGCGCGCCAATCGCGACCCCGGCGCTGAACGCATCAGAGTCGCCATCGGTGAAGCGGATTTGGTACCGGCGCGCGACGTCACTCTTTTCAAGCTCGATGAAAAATCGCCCTATTTAACAGCCAAAAAGCGACTCACCATCCTGAACCCCGGCGACTCGACCTTGCCGCGGGAGATCGTGCTCTATGTCCAAAACGGCGACAGCAGCAACGGCAACGAACCTGGCTGAAGATCGCACAGCGGCCCCCAGCCTGCCGCTGGTCGAATATTTTCAGCGCTTCTATGAGCGCGTAGTGCGCCTGAAGCGTGCGTTGGTGAGCGTTGAGGAAAGCAGCAGTGTCGAGAGTGCCGAGATCGTTCAGCAAGAGCTACTCGATCTGCTCGAACAACAGAACGTCGACATCCATGGGCGCTACGGCAAGTTTTCAGCCGAGATTCTGGCCAGAGCTCACTATGCGATGGCGGCCCTGGCCGACGAGACTTTCATTCATATGGAATGGTCGGGCCGTGAGCGATGGCGGGACCAGCTGCTGCTCGAAGCGGCGCTTTTCGACACCTTCCGAGCCGGTGATGAAGTCTTCCGGCGCATCGATGAGATCGTGATCGGCCGCACGCCGAGCGCCTACGCGCTCGCTTCTATCTATCTCATGGTCTTAGGCCTGGGCTTCGAAGGGAAGTACCGCCGAACCGCCAGCGGATCAGAGCAGATAGAGCTTCACCAACGCCGCTTGATGGCCTTCATCACTCGCCAGCGACCTGAGCTCGATGATCCGAAGCGACATCTGATGCCAGAGGCCTACAAGCAAACCGCCGATGATCAAGTGCCGGCGGAGATCCCCAACCCAAGGCGTTGGTTCTGGGGCCTGGTGGCTGTGGTGATCGGCTGGCTACTGATCAGTCATATGGCCTGGCGTCACTTGATCGCGGACCTGAAACCCATCCTGAGTCAGATCCTGTACCCCTGATCAGGATCAACACCATGTTGCAATATCTCGATAACCTCTGGCCCTGGCCCGTGATCTTGATCGCCATTGCCGCTGCGATTCTGGTCTGGTGGCTGCGCTCCTTTTTGAAGGCTGCGGTGCGCCAGCCTGAAGACCTCCCTCTTGAGGAGCTGCCGGACGAAGTCAAGACTCTGGATTTCGCCAAGCCGAGACGCCTCGGCGCCTCATTTGGCTGGGCGTTGAAGCTCATCGAGCGCCACGGCGGCGGCGCCAAGGCACGTTACCAAGTGCCGTGGTTTCTTCTTTTCGGCGAAGAAGGCTCACGGCCAGCAGACTTGATGGCTCGCGTTGATCTCGAGTCGGCTTTTGAAGTCCCTCCCGATGGTGGCTTGGCAGAATCTTCCGGCCTTTCCTGGTCCTTTTTCGATTACGGCGTGGTGCTCGATCTCGGCGGAGAATATCTACTGAGAGCCGATGGCGAGAGCTCAGATCTTCGCGGCTGGAAAGCTTTCCTCAGCAAGCTGCGACGCCATCGTCCTGAGCGCCCGCTCGAAGGTCTGATCCTGACTCTTTCCTGCGCGGAGCTCATGCGCGGACCCGCGGGGGTGGAAAAAAAAGCCGCTCAGTTGAGCATGCGCTTGCGCGAGCTTGGCAACGAGCTCGCCATCAACGTCCCGATCTATGTACTGATCACCTCCTGCGAGCAGCTGCCGGAATTCGCCAGCTTCGTCGAAGCGAGTCGCCGCAGCTGCTCCGATATCTTCGGTTGGTCCAACCCCTACCGGACCGATGCTGCCTTTCGTGACGTCTGGGTGGATGAAGCCTACGACCAGCTGGCTGCGGATCTGCAATTGGCACAGGTTGAGATTCTGGGTCAGTCGAAGCCGGAGGCAAGCCTCGCGGATGATGTCGCCCTACTACCGGTGGCGCTCGACGCGACGCGCGAAACCCTGCGCTCCTATTTGAGCGGTCTATTCCGCTCGAGCGCCTTCCAACGCGGCTCGATCATGCGCGGCATCTATTTCTGCGGCAGCCGCCGGCCGGCGGCAAGCGAATCACCCGACGAGGTCGTCGTCGAGCCTGAGATTTGCTATGTGCGTGATCTTCTGACGCAGAAGGTCTTTCCGGAATTCGGCCTCGCCCAGCCCGAAAGCTCGGCCTGGATGGGGCGCAGTCGCTGGACTCGGGCCTGGCAGTTCGCCGCGATCACGGTAGCTCTGGTCTGGAGCGTCGGCCTCTGGCAAGGGCAGAAAAAACTCAGCCGCCGCGCCGCCGATTTCACTCCCTTTTTCAAAGAGATCGCCAGGGATCTGACCAACCAAGAGACTCGCGCCAATACCGATCCGGAAGTCCGAGCGAATGCGCAATACCTCCTCGCTGGCATGGTGAGGCTCGACTTCAGCCGATTCGGTTCCTGGTTCATGCCGACCTCGTGGCCAGGTATCGACCCGATCTTCGAGAGGTTCAACCGCACCCTTGAAGGCGCTCTGGTGCGCTCCTATGACGAGATCATCTTCAAGGCGATGCATAGCGAGCTCGGCGACCGCGCCCGCGGCCTCAGCGATCCCAAATCGGTCCTCACCCTGCCCGATGGTGACCTACCTTCGCCACCGCCTGTGCCGCCACCCGAGGGCTTGATGAGCTTTCGCGCCTGGCACCAGCAGGTAGGCGACCTGGTAGAGCTGCAGAAAAACGCTGCCCGCTATTCCCAACTCGACTCCAGCCAGAACGCGGCGGCTAGCCGCGGCTCGAGTGTCCGCGGTGCGGTCGATCTCGAAGCTTTCGGCGCGCTGATCGAATATCTCTTCGGCTTTCGCCCACCCAAAGGTTTCTTCGTCGACTCGACGCTCTATGAGCGGGCGCTCGATCGCGTGACGCTAAAGCCTTTTCGTACCGAAGACTATCGAGACGGGTCTTCAAAGGCCGTGCTCACCCTGGCTGATCGCTTCCGGTACGAGCTCTTCAAACACAACCCGCTGATCGTTTCACTCGAAGCCTTGGCCAAAGATCTGGCAGACGCGGTCGGCGCCACGGCCACCAGCCCCGAGGAAAATGTTCGCACCTGGAAACGCCTGCTAAAAAGGCTCGACGAGATCGACTTCATCCTTGGTCAACCGGAGATCTTGTGGGCTTTTGGCAGTGCACCGGATCTCGGCACCAGCTATCAGAAATTGCTCGACGGTCTTTCGATCATCGGCTTCCTGGACTCTGGCATCGCCGATCGCATCGTCAACGAGGTCGATCGCGACTGGAGACTGCACCAAGAGCGGTTGTTGACGCTGGAATCGCGCTATACCGGACCCTTCCTGGCCCGCCAAGACGCGCTGCCACAGCCACGCCTCTCCGATCAGTCAGCCCAATTGCGTGACGCTCTACGCCTGCTACTCGGCCAGAGCTTCATCAGCGAAGAGAACGAGCAGTGGTTCAGGCTTTCGATACCGCCGGGCACTCGCCTCGACTGGGACACTGAGCGTCTGGCACAGGCCAACGCTCTGAAAGACCCCTATGAGAGCTTCTCTTCAGCCGGCTTAGATCTTTTCCCAGTCGATATGCGGCCGCAGGTCAGCCGCATGATGCGCAACCAGACTGCCGCACGCATGATCGACCTGGTGCGCCGCGCCCAGACCTTCGAGCCCTTCCAGGTGCCGGAGACTCTAAGTGATCGTGAGCGCCTCCTGCGCTTCCAAGTGGCGAGCCTCGAAGGCGCCGGCGACCCCTTGAACCGCCTGCTCTCCAACCTCGAAGAACTCAACGCTTTTGAGGCGTATTGGGACCTCTCAGCTCTCCTGGTGCTACAGGGCGACCGCGCCTTGACGCGTCTGGACCGTATCGCCTCTGACCTGCGCCTCTACCAAGCCTATGAAGGCGGATTCGACTGGTGGCAGGGCGAGAGTCCGGTCTCCTATCCGGCATTCGGGGTTCGTGACCGTGCCGGCTTAGCCACCTACCTGAGTCGCCAAAGAACGCGCCTCGACCAGCTGGCGGCACAATACGCCAGCCCGACGATCTCGGCGGTCGGCCTTTCGCGCATCGACGAATCTTCGAGCTATCGCCTGCGCGCCGAGAAATGGCGGGCGATCATCGAGCAATTGGGGGCCTATCAGAATCAAACCCCAGGCAACTCGGTCGCCGTGCTCGAGAATCTGATCGCTCTCGATATGACGTCGGTGAGCCCGGACGATTGCCGGGCCAAGAATCTGCAGGTCGCAGATGTCGACAATTTCTTCCTGAAGGCCGCCGACGGCCTCTCGAGCGAGCTGCTGAAACGCTGCGAGAATCTGGCGGGCGAGCAAGCAGCGGCGCGCTATGGAGAATTGCAGCGCCTCTTTCTCCAGAGCCTCGGCCAACGTTTTCCCTTTGCCGAGCTCGGCGCCTCGGCCTATCCGGAAGTCGACCCCAATGATCTGCGAGCCTTCTTCGCGCTCTACGACGCCTACGCCCCTTCGATCCGGGCCGTGCCGCCGTCAAATGAGAATTTCGAAGGCACCGGCGCGACCGCGCAAGCCTTTCTCAAAAGACTCGGCGAAGTGCGCGAGTTCTTTGCCTTCTTCCTCGCCACACCCGAGCCGCAGGCCGTGCCGCGATTCGATTTCGACGTCATTTTCCGCGTCGATCGAGATGCTGAGCAGGGGGGAAATCAGATTTTCGACTGGCGACTGCAAAGTGGCGAGAAGCGCATCGCGGCGCCCAATGGCAGCGGCCGCTGGACCTATGGCACAGATGCCGTGAGCTTGGAGCTCCGATGGGCCCAGGATTCACCGCGGGTGCCTTTTCTTGCCGAGCCAGCGCGGCACATCTTGGTGCGGGATCGAATCGTCACCTATCGCTACGACAATCCGTGGTCATTGCTGCGCTTCGTTCTCGAGCTGCGTGGACCGAGCCCCGAGCCCAATCCCCAGACCCTGACCTTCAGAATTGATACCCAGCCGGGCGCGCGCACGGCTGAGCAGGCCCCGGTCGATCCGGAGCTGTCCGAAAGTCCGACCGTGGTCTTCCTTCGTCTCCGCCTCAAAACACCCGACGCTAAGAATCCGCAGCCGGTCGTGCTGCCGCCGTGTTTCCCGATCTACGCGCCGGAGCTCGGCATCGAACCGACGCCCGACGGCTGCGTCGCGCAGGCCGTGGCTGCGGCTCAGGCCGCGCCGGCGCCGGCTGAGACCGACGAGGGTGCGATGGCGACCGGAGCCGATCAGCCATCGGATTCACCCGGGCCAACACAAGATGCACCGGAAAAAGAAGTCGAGGGCGATCTATGAGTGCTTCTGAAACCGCGGCGATGCCGCTCGATATCGATCTCGAGCAGTTGCTCGCGCCAATCTCCGCCGAGCACCACTCGGGCGAGTCGTTGCGCCATACGGAGCTCTACGATGAGATCGTCGACCATCGACGTTACGACGATCCGATGCTGCCGCAAGGGGTCTGGCGCAAAGAGCTGAAAGAAGCCGACTGGCCGCGCGTCGAGGCCCTTTGCCTCGAGATCATCGAAACGCGATCCAAGGATCTGCAACTCGCCGTCTGGCTGCTCGAAGCCTGGCAGCATCTGCACGGCTTTGCCGGCACCACACGTGGTCTCGAGCTGATCCTCGGACTCTGCGAGAGTTTCTGGCCGACGCTCTATCCCGAGCTCGAGGATGGCGATACCGACGCTCGGCTGCGGCCACTGCATTGGCTGAATGAGAAGCTCTATATCTCACTCAAGATGGTGCCGATCACCCGCCCGGAGACCGACGATACCCAGATCTACTCGTGGTCGGATTGGGAAAGCGCCTTGCACCTAGAGCGCCTCATGCAAAGCGATCCCCAGGCCGAGGCGGCCGCGGAAGCGCGCGGCAAAGTGACGCGGGAGAAATACCTCGCCGCGCTGACCCTGACCCCGACGGTCTATTATCGCCAGCTCGTCGAGGAATTGGTGAGCGCACTCACCGCCCTTGAGCGACTTGGGCAATGGCTCGAGCGGGTCTGCGGTCACGAAGCACCGAGCCTCAAGAACTACCGCGAAACGCTTGAAATTCAATGCCGCTTCGTGGCCAACCTGCTCGAGGAACGCCAAGATCCGGATCAAGAAGAGATCGACGAGGCCGAGGATGACGCGATGGCGCTGGTGATGGATGAAAGTCAGCGCCTATTCCAAACCGGCGGCCCGATCACCAGCCGCGCGGAGGCTTATCGTCGACTCTCGGAGGCTTCTGAATATCTATTGCGCACCGAGCCTCATAGCCCGGCGCCCTATTTGGTACGTCGCGCCATCGCTTGGGGTGGCATGAGCTTGTCCGAGGTGTTGCAAGAATTATTAGCTGAGAATGCTGATGTTAGAACTGTTTATCGACTGCTCGGGATCCGTCAATAACTGAAAGGAAGACAGTCATGCCACGTGAAGAAAGTCTGCAACATTGGCTCGACCGCAACCGCCCACCTCGTGTGCAGATCACTTACGACGTCGAAACTCTGGGAGCGATCGAAAAGAAGGAGCTGCCCTTCGTGGTCGGTATCCTGGCCGATCTATGGCACGAGAAAAAGCATGAAGAAGAGCACGGTCCGCTGTCGAAGACCTTCAAGAAGCGATCATTCACCGAGATCGACCGTGACACCTTCGGCCAATTCATGAAGAAGACCTCGCCTTCGGTCAAGGCCAAAGTCAAGGATCGCCTCAGCGATGATCCGCAAGACATTTCTATCGACCTGAAATTCGAGTCGATCGACGATTTCCGCCCCGAGAAGGTCATTGCCCAAATCCGTGGCCCGGAAAAAAAAGAAGGCGAGAGTGACACCGAAGTCAACGCCAGCCTGGAGCCTCTCCAGAACCTGCTCAAAGCACGCCAGCAGCTCGCCGAGCTACTCGCTCGCGCCGACGTCAAAGATCAGATCAACACTGAGCTGAAGGCGGTCATTGAAGCTTCCGGCTAAGTCTCTCGCCCATAGAACGACTCGAGCTCACTCACGATTTCGACCAGGAGAATGAGATATGGCAGTGACAGAACTTCAAAAAGCCATCGGCCCCGATGTCGATGAGGCAGGTGACCCGCTGAAAGCTGAAGGCTCTGAAGAAAAGGTGTATAAGAAAGCTGAAGACCTTGAGAAGGCTTTCACGGCTCAGATCAATGGGAATGAAACATATCAGGCAATCGCCAAGACGCGCAGCGTCGTCGAAGCGATCGAGAAACGCATTGCCGCGATCGATGAGAAAATCGAAGCGCAGCTCAACGAGATCCTGCACAACCAGGACTTTCAAAAAGCGGAGGCCACTTGGCGCGGCCTGCACTACCTGGTCATGAAGACCGAAACCAGCACTCGCCTCAAATTGCGAGTGGTGCACGCGACGCAGAAAGAGCTCCAAGACGACCTCGACAAAGCCGTTGACCGTGATCAGAGCGCTCTTTTCAAGAAGATCTACGAAGACGAATATGGCACCTACGGCGGTAAACCCTACGGCTTGCTGATCGGCGATTATTATTTCGGCAAATCGGCCCTCGATATCCGCTTGCTGCAGAAGCTCTCGAATGTCGCAGCCGCCGCCCACGCGCCCTTCATCGCGGCTTCCGCGCCTGAGATGTTCAATTTGGCGGATGATTTTACCCAGCTGCCAAAACCGCGCGATCTCTCCAAGATCTTCGAAATCCAGGACTCGAAGTGGATCCGCTGGAAAGCTTTTCGCGACGAAACCGAGGATTCGCGCTACGTCGCGCTCACCTTGCCGCGTATCCTGATGCGCAGCCCTTATGGCCCTTCGGAGAAAGGCTTCGATCCGGTCGAGGGTTATGACTTCACTGAAGAAGTTTTGCAATTCAAGGAGCCGGAGCCGGAGTCGGACGCCACGGCGTCAACCACGGACGAGAACAAAAAACCCAAACCGATCCAGGCCATTCACGGCAACTATCTGTGGGGTAATCCAGCCTGGGCTTTCGGCGAGCGCATCACCAATGCTTTCGCTCTTTATAGCTGGTACGGCGCCATTCGCGGCGTCGAAGGCGGCGGTCTCGTGCGCGGACTGCCGATCCACACCTTCCAGATCGATACCGACGAATACGTCATGAAGGGGCCGACGGAAGTGATGCTCACCGATCGTCGCGAGCGAGAGCTCGATCAGCTCGGATTCATCGCTTTGGTGCACGAAAAAGGCAGCGGCAACGCCACCTTCTTCGGCGGCGCCACGGCTCAGAAACCGACCGAATACGACCTCTCGGCGGCCACGGCCAATGCCAAGCTCTCGGCCGTCTTACCCTATGTGCTCGCCGCCTCGCGCTTCGCGCATTATCTGAAGGTGATCTGCCGCGACAAGATCGGCAGCTTCCTTTCAGCGGAGAATATGCAGGCTTATCTAAACCGCTGGATCCAGATGTATATCCTCGGCAAAGACGACGCCAGTCAAGAAGCGAAGGCGAGCTATCCGCTGCGCGAAGCGCGTATCGATGTCACCGAGATTGCCGGCCGACCAGGGTCTTATAACGCCACGGTCTTCTTGCGTCCGCATTTTCAGCTCGAAGAGCTCACCACCTCGATCCGATTGGTCGCCGAGCTGCCGCCACCGGCGGCTTGATCTGCGAACCTTTGAAACCCGCTTCAGCAAAGGAGTCAGCATATGGCGACTAATATGTACATTAAGTTCGAGACACCGGGGATTACCGGCAGCAGCACGGCAGACAGTCATGCCGATGAGATCGAAGTGCTGTCCTGGAATCACGGTTTCTCCCAACCCACCTCACCCACCCGCTCGACCGCGGGCTCGGGCACGGTAGAGCAAGCCAACCACCAAAACTTCACTTTCTCCAAATATGTCGATGCCGCCACCGACGACCTGCTGAAATATTGCTGGTCCGGCAAGCAGATTGGCAAGGCCTCCGTCACCTGCTATCGCTCCGACGGCTCGGAGGAAAACGCCGAGGTGGAATATCTGAAAGTGGAGATGGAGAATGTCATTGTCTCCAACTTCAGCATCTCTGGCGGGCCGGGCGACGTGCCGGTGGAGAATCTGTCGCTGGACTACAGCAAGGTGACCTATACCTATACACCGCAGAAGAAAGACGACGGAACCGCCGGCGGTGCGGAGCCGATCTCCCACGATCTCTCGACGCGTAAGGTGGCCTGAGCCAAGTGGCGAAGGAGGCCGGCCACCGGCCGCTCTTCGATCGTTTGGTCGACCTCTCGCCCGGCAGGGACGAGGTCGAGCGACCGCCGCAAAGAACGCTCGATCGCGAAGGTCTGCGCGAATCGGTTCGCCGCGAGCTGGAGCGCTTGCTCACCACGCGTTCAACACGCCGGGCCTCGGAGCTCGAGGCCCGGCCGCTCACAGTAGTCGATTACGGCATTCCGGATTTCATCCATCTCTCGCCACAGAATTCCGAGGAGCGCAAGCGACTCGAAGAGCTGATCGCCAAACCGGTCGCCGCGTTCGAGCCGCGCCTGCGCAATATCAAAGTGGAAATCACAACCCGCGAAGGTGAGCGCGATACGCTGCGGGCTCAAATCGCCGCTGAGCTGCGAATCGGCGATATTTGGGAGCCGGTGGTCTTTCCGACGATGGTTCGCCGCGGTGGCGCCAAAGTGGGAGAGGCCCTTAGCAGGAAACCAAACGGCTGAAGTAGAGCCCGGCTGAACAAGAGCCCGGGTGAACAAGAGCGTAGATGAAGAAGACCTCAGATGAACAGTCCTGACGAACTGCTGAATTATTATCTGCAGGAGCTTGCCTATTTGCGCGAGGCCGGTATGGCCTATGCGGATCGTCATCCAAAAATCGCCTCACGCCTGCTCCTCGAACCGGGCCAAAGCGCGGATCCACACGTTGAGCGATTGATCGAGTCGGTGGCTTTTTTAACCGCTCGCATCCGTCAAAATTTCGACAATGCGCTGCCCGAGCTTTCAGGCGAGCTGATCGATATCCTCTATCCGCACTACCAGCAGCCTATTCCGCCGATGGCGATCGCTCAATTCCGGCCCGACCCGGAAAAAGGCGGCCTCACCGACGCCAAGCTGATTCCGCGCCACACCCGCCTCTTCAGTCACGCCACGAGCGAGTTGGTCTGCCATTTCCGCACTGGCTATGACGTCACCCTCTGGCCGATCGAGGTCACTCATTTCGCCGAGCATCCGCCTAAAGAATGGCAAAGCCTTACCGAGCCGCCGGACACAGCCTCGATGCTCTTTCTACGCCTGCAATCTCGAGGGCCGAGCTTCTCGGACCTTTGCCAGAGCGATCCCGGCTTGGACCGATTGCGCTTTTTCCTCAACGCCTCCGAAGCGACCACTGGCCAACTTTACGAATTGCTCATGGCCCAGACTCTCAATGTCGACGTGCGCGCCACCGACAGCCCGAGCAGCAGCCGCCCGAGCCGTCTCGGCAAGGAAGTCTTCCAGCCCGTCGGCTTCGATCGGGATGAATTCCTGCTGCCGGGAATGCCAGAAGCCCATCCCGCCTACCGTCTTTTGCAGGAATATTTCGTCTTCCCAGCCAAATTTCGCTTCGTCGACTTGGTCCTCCCGCCCCAACATCTCAGCCAACTCCAAGCTGGCCATATTCTCGACCTGGCGATCTTCTTCAACCAGCGGCCCAAGCGTAAGAGTTGGCTCGAGCTCAAACCCGAAACCTTCGCCCTCGGTGCCACGCCGGTGATCAACCTCTTCCAACGCACCACCGAGCCTTTGCGCTTCGACCATACCCGTAGCGAGTTCCGCCTGGTCGCCGACCGCCGCCGCGAACGTTTCACTGAGATCCAATCGATTCTCTCGGTCTCCGCCTCGACCGACATCACCGAGCGCAAGCGCGATATCGGCCGCTACTACTCTTTCGATCACGATCTGAGCGGTGCCAGCGACTCTCGAGCCTACTGGCATTCCCGCCGCGTGCCGACGAAGCTCAAAGACGCCGTTGGCACCGATATTCTGCTCTCGTTTCACGATCTCGACTGGAGCGACATGCGGCCCGCCGAAGACGTGCTCTACGCCCATACACTGTGCAATAACCGCAATCTCGCCGAGCAATTGCGCTCCGATAGCGAATTACAAAGCGACCAGACCGATGTGCTCGCTTATATTCTCGGAGCGGCCACGCCCCATATCCAGCCGGCCCTAGGCGGTGAGGCCCGCTGGCGCTTGATCTCCCACCTTTCATTGAATTACCTCACACTTACCGAAGGCGAAGAGAGCCTGCGAAACCTCAAAGAAATCCTCGAGCTCTACAATCCTCTCGGCCGCTCAACCGTGCTGCGCCAAATCCGCAATCTGGTTTCCATGACCACCCGTCCGGCGCTGCGACGCATACGCGCTAAAGAAACCTGGCGGGGCTTTGTGCGCGGTACTGAAATCGATCTCGTGCTCGACGATGTGGTGGATACCAGCAGTACCGGCGGTAATCTCCTTTTCGCTTCGATCCTCGACCGATTCTTCGCACTTTATGCGCCGGTCGATAGCTTTACTCAGGTCGTGGTGCGCCAGACATCAGATAAGAAAAAGGAGTGGGCTCGGTGGCCTCCGAGAATCGGCGAACGCGTTTTACCCTGAAAGAAGAGCTCTTCTCGAGGAGCGGGCGCTTCGCCTTCGATCAGGCGACGAAGCTACTCGAGCAGATGCAGCCCGAGCTCCGTGCCATGGGTCAGGACGTACCGCCTGACTCCGAAGCGGTGCGCTATCGCTCACGCCTCGGCTTCGAGTTCCCGGCCGGAGATATCGAATCTCTCGAGCCGACCAAAGATGGCGAGCCGAACGAGATGACAGTCTCGGTCATGGGTCTGGCTGGTTACCAGGGGCCCTTGCCGATGTGGTTGGGGGAACTGATCGCAGATCGCGAGCGGCGCGGCGACCATAGCGCTCGTGACTTCCTCGATATTTTCAACCATCGACTCATCTCGCTGCTCTACCGCGCCCGCCGGACGCTACGGGTGGCTTTGACCGCGGGTCCGAGCGATCAGCTCGAGCTGATCCAGCTGCTCTACTCATTCCTCGGTCTCGGCCAGGAGCGCGCTAGAAAAGAGCTGCCTTTTCAAGCCTCACGACTGCTGCCCTTCACCGGCCTATTCCTGCCGGCACCACGCTCTTTGGTCGGCCTGGAACAAGTGCTTTGCGGTTTCTTCCAGGCACCCGTGAAGGCGACCTCATTGCTCGGAGCTTGGTATCGGCTGGAATCGACCCAGACCACCCACATTGGTCTTAGTGGTCAGAATCAACGCCTGGGTCAAGAAGCGGTGCTCGGGCGCCGGGTTTGGGACCAAACTGCGCGTCTGGAGCTAGAGGTGGGGCCGATCGATTTCGAGCAATTCTGCGCGCTCTTGCCGGACGGCCACACTTTCGCCGAATATCACTCGTTGATTCGCCTCTATGCTGGTGTGCAACAAGAATCCCTGCTGAAGCTCCGGCTGCAGGCCGCTCAGGTCCCACTTTCGTGCCTCGTCAGCCTGCCCCACAAGAGCCCCCCAAAGCCAGCGCTGAAGAGCTGCTGCGACTCCCCGACCTCGCCCAGCTTCGGCCTCCGACTAGGCTGGACCTCATGGCTACGCACTCAACCCGCTACCAAAGACGACTCCCAGGTCTACCTGCGGCTGAATTCAAGCAGCAGCATGCCGAGCGCCCATGAGCGATCTTGAATCCCTGATCCGTCGCCTCTCCCCCGATGTGTGCGCGGCTCTCGAACGCGCGGTGGCTCGCTGCCGCTCGGAAACCCACTACAACGTGGAAGTCGAGCATCTGATGCTCGAGTTGGTCAAAGCCAAAAGCGGGTTGGCCGCCGTGCTGAAGCGAGATTGGATCAGCCCGGAATCCGTCGCGAATGAGCTCGAAGGCTCGCTACTACGCTTCGAGCGCGGCAATAGCCGCACGCCGGTACTTTCACCTCACCTGCTGCAACTCTTAGAACGCGCCTGGCTGCTCTCCACTCTTCGACTGGCCGCCCAAAGAATCCCTGCCACCGCCGTCTTGCTGGCTTTGCTCGAGCAGGAGCCATTGCGCTCGATGGCGCTGCAAAGCGCGCCAACGCTCGAGAAGATCCCGCTCGATTCCCTACGCAATCGAGCCGCGACGAGCGCCGCCCATTCATCGTTGACATCGGCCAAAGCGTCAGCGGTGCCGATCACGCCTGAAGAGACGCCTGAAGAACCGCGCCCACCGGCGCCTGAGACCTCAGCCGAGGCGATCGCAGACCCACCGGCGCGAGCAGATGCCGACCAGGCCAAGAGCGCACAGATTGCCGAGGAAATAAGCGTCTCCGAAGATAGCGCCCTGGCCCGCTTCACCCAGGACCTGAGCGCCGCTGCCAAGTCGGGCCAGATCGATTCGATCCGCGGTCGCGACGCCGAGATCCGTCAGGTGATCGATATTTTGAGCCGGCGGCGGCAGAATAATCCCATCCTGGTCGGCGACGCCGGCGTCGGCAAGACAGCCGTAGTCGAAGGCCTGGCTTTGCGCGTCGCTGCTGGCCGGGTGCCCAAGGCGCTGCGCGAAATCTCACTCCGGGTGCTCGATCTCGGCCTGCTGCAAGCCGGGGCCAGCATGCGCGGCGCCTTTGAAGAGCGGCTCAAGGCCGTGATCCACGAAGTCGCCCACTCGCCTCGACCGGTGATTCTCTTCATCGACGAGGCCCATACTCTGATCGGCGCCGGCGGTGCTGCCGGTCAGGGTGATGCCGCCAATCTGCTCAAGCCCGCTCTCGCCCGTGGTGAGTTGCGCACGATCGCCGCCACCACTTGGTCGGAATATAAGCGCCACGTCGAAAAAGACCCGGCGCTCGCCCGACGTTTCCAACTGGTCAAGATCGAGGAGCCTTCTGAAGCGGAAGCGCTCGATATGTTGCGAGCCGTGTCGCAGAGCTTGGAGAGGCATCACGGCATCCGCGTGCTCGAAGAAGCGACCCGCGCCGCGGTCAAGCTTTCAGCGCGCTATCTCGCCGAGCGACGCCTGCCGGATAAGGCGGTGAGCGTGCTCGATACCGCCTGCGCGCGAGTCGCCCTGGCGCGCGATGAGCGGCCGCAGGCATTGCAGGATCTCGAGGCCCGGGAGCAGCGCGTGCAGCTCGAGCTCGAGCTACTTGAACGCGAAGAGCGCACCGGCGCGGATCACGGTGCGACCATCGAGCGGCTCGAAGAAGAGAGCGTGGCGCTCAAAAGTGATCGCGCGCGGCTCGAAGCAGCATGGCTGGTCGAGCAAGATCTCGTGGCACAGATCCAAAATCTCGAAGCCGAGCTTCTTCAAGAGGATGCTGAGGGCACAAAAGTAGGCGAGAACCAGGACCCGGACCGCGAACCAGCCGAGGCGCGGCTCCTGGAGCTGAAGAAAAAGCATCGCGAGAGCGCCTCTGAAAGAGCCCACGAAAATGCCCTCGTTCCCTGGGCTGTGAATGCCCAGGTGGTCGCCGAAGTGATCGCGGAATGGACCGGCATCCCGCTCGGCGATATGCGTCGGGATGAGGTCACCGGCATTCTCGAGCTTGATCAGCGATTGATGAAACGAGTGATCGGCCAGGATTCCGCGCTCGATGCGATCAGCCGCCGCGTCGCCACGGCGCGGGCTGGCCTCGAAGATCCGTCCAAGCCCAAAGGAGTCTTCTTACTCGTCGGGCCGAGCGGCGTCGGCAAGACCGAGACCGCCCTGGCGCTCGCCGAAGCGCTCTTCGGCGACGAGCAGAGTCTTTTGACGCTCAATATGTCCGAATTCCAGGAGGCTCACGCTGTCGCCACTCTGCGCGGCGCGCCGCCGGGATATGTCGGCTACGGCGAGGGCGGTGTCTTGAGTGAAGCCGTACGCCGACGTCCCTATCGCGTGATCCTGCTCGACGAGGTCGAGAAGGCCCATGGCGATGTGCTCGAGCTCTTCTATCAAGTCTTCGACAAAGGCCGCCTGGAAGACGGCGAGGGCGTGCCGATCGACTTCAAACATACGCTGAT